>CM031879.1:2425848-2447778 GCA_018697195.1 Certhia americana
AAAATAATAAAGCCCCGCTAAATTGTTTTAAATCATGCGCGCATCCCAACCCGCGTTGCCCTCCGCCGGGGATGTTTTTTTTTGTTTTTTTTTTTTAACAGAGACGGCCGCGGGCGAGGGCAGCGATGGAAGCCGGGCGTGGAAGTGATGCCGCGCGTTCGGCCGCGCTCCGCGGTGCGCGGGGCAGCGCCTCCGCGGCATCCCGGGCTGGCGTCCGCCGCGAGTAAATAACATAAAACACCGTGCCTTCAACGCCGCCGGAGCGCTGCCTCCCGGCTTGCCCTCCCCACCGCTCCCCGCAACCTTTGATTTCGCTTTTCCTCCTCGTTCCGTGTCGCCAAGAAACTTCCAGGGAAGGAGATGGGGAAAAGAGGGAAAGCAAAACACGCGGCGCATCCCTCAGCCCGCCCGTTCCCTCCGCTCCGCCGGGCTCCGGCATTACCTGTTTATTCCCTGTTGCAGAAAATAAATAAAATATATCAAGAAAAAGCCGGCGGAGGCACAAGGCAGGATGTAAAATCAACTGGTGGGCACCCTCCGCCCTCCTGGCGCGCAGGGACACGCACAACTTTCCCTCCTTTGCTCCTCAGGTTATTGGATGGGTTTTTCTTTTTTCTTTCGGGTTATTTGATGGGTTTTTTCCCTTTCTTTGGCGAGTGCGGGGGATTCACGGCGGAATCGCGCTGCACGCCGGTGTGTGCGGCTGTGCTGGTGCGGGGGTGTTTGCACGTACAGCCACACTGCGGGATTTTTCAGATTGCATAGATATTCTGGTCTCCCGTCTCGAGAAAAGCAGCCCCGCTGCAGGGCTGGAAAATCATGCCACACACCACTGCTCATGCCCCCCCCCCGCCCGGCTGATCCTGCTCTTGGGGTGGGGTCAGAAAAATCCCCTGGGGTGGGAGGGATGGGGATAAAGCCCCACTTTATCCGGGGTTTCTCGGGGCCGTCCGCAGATCCCAGAGCTGCCCCTACCCCGGTTTGCTCAGCAGCGGGGCTGGGGGTGAATTTTGCAGGGTTTTCGTCCCCCCAACCCTCTGCAGCCCTGCGTAAAGCATCTTTGATGGGGATTTTTGGAGCCTCAGCTCCCGTCTCCCTGCAGGCACGATTGGTACGGTTGAGGATTCAAGTGGATGCTTTGGGAGCATCCTCCGAGGTGGGGGTTGGTGCAGGGCACACACATTCAACAGGTCTGGAGGAGAGCAGAGGGAAGGGGCATCTCTGTTTTGAGGCAGATTCAACTAGTCCTGGACTTTGTCCTTTCCACAAATTCCTTTGGAATTAACCCCAAACTGCTGCCGTGTCTCATCCCCACACCCGGGCTGCCAGATTTACGTCACCCCTAGAGCTCAGATGCAAGTGCTGTCTCCACTTGCCTTTCTCTGGTCATTCCCAAGCTGAGGTTATAAGTTTCCAGGTTGATTTTGTGAGCATCCCTTCTTGCAGAGCAGGAAGGGTGATCTCCCACCTGGGGAAACGCTGATTTCCCACAACTGATCCCAGCTCTTCTCTGCCCTATTGCAAGCACCAGCACACTTTTCACTGATTCTTGCTGGGAATTCATCACAGAACCTCCTAAATCCCTTTCTCTTCCACTCTCTCCAATCCCTTTCTCTTCCACCAGCCTCTCTCATGGATTTTGTGCAAGAAGACAAGTGAGGAGGGGAATAAAGATAAAGAAATATTTTGATTCTGGAATACATTTGAGAAGATAGTGAAGACTTGAAAAAAAAAAAAAAAAAGAAAAAAAAAGAGCAAATATTGCAGACAGTGTTTCTTCACAGCAATCCATGTTCTTGCCATTCACACTCCAAGAGGCCATGGGCATGGGTTCAGCCTCTCCTGTTCCAGCAGATTTCCTGGAAAACATACAAATCAAGTAGTTTCTATTTTCAGGCTCTGAGCTGCATGGGATTTCAAAACAGCAAGGGAACACTGTCAGAACTTTAAAATAAGACCATAAACCCAACTAGATGCCAGGAGAGCATTGAAGTCCTGTTTATCCAGATGATTGTGGAAGTGGGTGACATTTTCAGCATGGTGACATTTCAAATTTTCAACATACTTTTGAAAGGAAGATGCTCTGCAAACACCAGATCTGTGTTCTCTCTCCTTTTAATCTGCTCTGAATTAGGTTACACTGAGATTCCTCTGGCTGTAACCTCTCTTCATCTGAAGCTGGTGGCATCATTCAGTTTAGGGACAGACACAGCCACAGCAACTCTCACAGCACTTGAGGTGTTTCTCCCTCTCTTTTCCTTTAACACCAGATGCCTTTGTGCTTTATTTCCATTCTGGCCTAAGAGGTCTTCTCAGAAGTTTTGGTTCCACTGTCTTCTTTGGAGCTTCTTCTTCCCTCTTCACCTTGATTTTCTCTGTCCTGGCCTCTTTTAATTTTATTTAGAGACTACTTCTAAATGAAGCACTGATGTTTCAATTGGCCCTGTATGGAGAGATGTGGAAGAAACCTTTCTAAGAGTTTGTCATCTAAAATAGGTCTATGGATGGTGTCCAAAGAGGTGGTTTGGGAAAAAAGTAGCAATTAAAGCTGAGGAATAAAATTCCTTTGGAACTTTTCTAAGTGGCTGCTACAACAAAGCTCTCAGATATGAATGAAAAGGTGCAGATTTTTATCAGGTCTGAGCTGGAGATGACTCTAACAGCTCCTGTTGGCAGCAAAGAGTTTGCTTCTTGCTCATTGCTGAGAACACAAATTGGTTTAGTGGACATGAACTGCAGTAATTGCTGAGAGATTTCACTTTAATACTGCCTTTGAGAGCATTATTGGGAAAAAAACAAAGTGCTTTGAGAAATACTTAATTTTGCCAGTGTAGTATCCCAAGATGTGGAATGGATTTAGCCCTGGCAGAAACCCACACTGAGATCAGCTCCAGTTTCAGACATTCAGGGATGTATCTTCCACTGTTCTAAAGCAACTCCATTAATTTCACTGCTGTCCATGCTCCTTAGTGCTACATTTGTTGGCAATCATGACACCTGATCTTATATTTCACATTGGGAACAGAAGTTTTACAACTGAATTTTGTTGTTGTTTTTAACTAAAGCACTTTTATGCAAGTAGCACTGATAAAAAAGATTTACCCGAGTACCAAGTACCCAAGTTGTAATGAACATCCATCTGCTGTTGCCTCTGATATCACTCCCAAAGGATATAAATGTTCACATTCCAAATTTTCCATAGCTGGACACAAGAAAATTGTCCAACCCAGTGAGATTCAGATAGTCCCATTACTTTAGATCAGATATTAGCAGTACCTGATCTGCAGGATAAGATTACTAAGACACAAAAATTTTCCCATTTTCCAGGCTGTTGCCTTCAGCAGGTTCATGTTTTTGGAGGATAGATGGAGATGTAAAAAGATCTCCTATACAGGAAGGCACAAGCACACACACAAACAGAAATGTTATGGCATTAATAGTCCTAATTTTTTCTCTTCTCCTGGCTTGGGAAGATAAATGCTCTTGGGGACATTATGGGATTTTTGGTGGTCGTGTATTTGGTCATCCAAATTTAAGCAGGTTCCTGAAGGATTCAGAGCATCTCACAAGCTTAACATGGTGCTGAGATGACATTTGTGTTTATAAGTGAGTAAATGGCATTAACCTTCCAAACAGAACAAATGGGGGAATCTGAGCCAGCTTTTCTACAACTTTTCTACAGGTAAAACAGCAAAGCTCAGGCTCTGGAGCTTCATCTGTGATAAGAAGTTCCTTGGTGGCAGACAGGAACTGTCTTTCCTTTTAACCCAAAGAATGTGGTTATATCCACTTTTAATGGAGATATTTACCTGCTTTTGGGATGCTGACACCAAGCTGCCCTGCACTGGGAAAAGGGGCAGGACTGTGCAGCTGACACTGGGGATTTATTTGGGGCAGGTTAACAGTGTCCAGCCTGAGTGAGCTAAAGGATGGACAGTGTCTAACAGGATCTTGGTGTCAGAGAGGAGACACAGGACATCACCTGGGGCCACCTCCACAGTCAAGTGCAGTTCCAATTAGTTCCTCTGCCACATTCACCTTCTGGGACTACTCCTGGGCTCACATTGAAGCTTCTCTGCATTTTCCCTCTCCTCTCAACAAACTGTGGCCTTCAGCTCGCAAGTTTCCACCCCACCCTATCGCAATCTTTACAGGAGGCAAAGACACCATCAGGCCCTTATTTCATGAGGGCCAGGGCTTTCACTTCTACCTTTGTCTTCCTTTTATCCATCAGCCCTAATTCAGAGAGAAGTTGCTGCCTGGGAGGTGGCATTAGGATGCTGAAAGACTTGTTTCACAGTGCCATCTCCTGGAGATCATATTTAGGCTGAATTTCTCTGATACCTTTTTTTCCCCCATGTATCAGAGCTTTGAAGGCAGGTGTTTAAGGCATGATCTAAAGAAGAGATTAGCGTAAGTGAAGTTAATCCAAAATTTAAACTCCCTCTTTATGGTTCACAGTAAAAGTCCTGACTCTTGAATTCTGTGAACAGCAAAGAAATTGCTGGCTTGGGATTCATAAAATATTCATTGGGTTATGGTCTCACAGGGTTTGCACCTCTTGGCAGCACAGCACTGTGTGCAGCAATTGCAGAGGCAAAACACCCCCTGGAGAGGCAAAAGGTTCCTTGGTGTAGCCCTTTTCCTGCAGGAACTCAAGGAATACCAGGGAAAAGGGATCAGCACCTCTCAAATGGGAGGTCTCAGGGCCAGGCACCCCTACAGCTTCCAGCAGCAGCTGCCCTGCACACCCTGCCCTGGACACAAACCCCTTGTAGAGACCCACACACCAACTCCATAGCCCAAAGCACTTTATTTACCTAATTTTATTTACTTTTATTGCCTGTTGATTACAAATTGCTGCGTAGGTGTTGTGGCTATTCAGCAGAGGGGCAATAACTGGCTTTAATATTAACTGGAAAATCTGAGCCAGTACCTCGTGCCTGCAGCTCAGGAATGCCCAGAAAGCGTGGTCTCTGTGCTAAACAACAGCTCTCCCACCTTAGCAGTAAATGAAAAGGAAGCACATGTTATACCAAATAAATCACAGCGCTGAGGTTCAATACTGAGGCTCATAGCTATGAGCCTTATTGATCGTGCCAGCACTACAGGAGAGACCCACTCTCATATCAAAAACTTGCTCATTTCTACCATTTACTAACAGCTTCTTTATTTATTTCAAGTATTTACAAGCTTTGCTTTGGCAGGGAAGCTCCTCTTGGTTTTTAGCTTCTACAAGCTGGTGTTGGGAAGGGAGGCTGGAGAAAGTGAGGCAGGAGGAGCTGAGCTGTCACAGATATGCAGTCCTAGGGAAAGGCTGTGACAATGGAAATGGATTTAGATCTCAGATGCAGCACTGTGGTTGCATCTCTCACTTGATAGGTGTGTTTCTGCCAAGCTCTGTGGTGTCAAACAAGTAAATTCTCCATTTCCCTCCTGTTTCATGCAGGAATATACATAATGGCAGAACAAGACCAAAATCTATGACTGACAAGGATGACCAGGAGCTCAAATTTTATTAAAGTGCAAATTATGCATCACATCTGCATTTCTCGTCACTGTTGCACGTGGAGTGAATTCTGTATCATAGTCTGCAAAATATTGAATTTTGTCAGGGTCTGACTCTCTCAGTGCCCTGCTTGCATGGCAGGCTCAAAACCCAGCTCAGTCATTTCCATGGTTTTGGTACCTAATAGGATTTAGGAGCTGGTCAGTTGTGGACAGAGATGCCCTGGCACATTCCCACAACAGCCCAAAAGCCCATCCACAACACAATTTGTGCCCAAAATTTCTCTGGCAAACATCTCACTGTGCAACAAAACTTAATCTTGCAATTAGCCATTTGACCTCCTCCTCCCTCCTTCCAGCCCCCACTTAGCACCACCCTCAAATTCACAACAAAGTATTAAAAGGTCGTATCAGTACTTTCATATCAGAAGGATTTTTTTCTTTTACAGTACTAAGACAAAAATGATGCATTTAGAAGTGTCTCTCTGAAGCTGACTATGAAAAAGGCTCATGGATGGCTTTTGCTCTTTTAATGGCTCCTTCTGTATTAAGGAGGAAGATTAAGAAGGAAATGCCACTAATTGCACATAAAGGCCCCGGCTTCCACAACAGAGTAACTGTACATTGTATTCAGCTTAATCTCCATCTGCCCCTAAGAGCATAATTGATTTTTTATTTTAATTTGAAGAGGCTGACACTTCTACTCCTTCATTGCCAGGTTGCTAAGCACATTTAATAAGGATGCATATGAGTGGAGGAGTCTACAATATGCCATTAAAGGTAATAGGTAACATATTTAAGGTCATAATGAGCTCAGGACTAAGTATCTCAGTGCAGGGATCAGGAAAGAAGGTGTATAAATACTTTTCTTACTAGAGCTCTGCTGAGCAAGACATGGCTGTGGGCTTATAAGTGAAGAAGGAAAGAGAGGGGGTTTTTCCCATGAGGTGAATTTTCTCATCTCATTTCAGACCATGCCCCCTTGGTAATTCATGTCCTTCCTGCAGGTGACCATGGTTTTTTGCCCTAGACTGGCTGACCCCTGACAAGTGACATCCTCTGTGCCTCAGTTTCCCCATCCCTGAAACAAAAAGAGGAATAATGCCCTGGTTTTATAAACTGCTTGAAGAGTCCACTGCTGAAAAATGCCATATTCTGTACCTTGTAAGTATCCTGCACTTTGTCTTTAGAAAGGAAGCACTGTACAGATGGGAGACTGAAATCTAGGCAAATGAAAATCCAGGTCCATAAAAATATTTAATAATTTTAATCCCTCTTGTACTTCCTTATTGCAAATAATAGGTTTTAGGAGTGCAGGGAGATTTTTAAGGAACTCAAAAAGCTGCAAGAAGCTTTGGATGTGACTCCAGGATCAAGTCAGTTCCTCAAAGTCCTTACTTTTATTATGACATTGATACCTTTTTCTCTTCTTTTAGACTCTCAATAAGCCTACCCAGGACTTGTCTGGTTACCTTCAGGCACCCCCAGGCTTGTAGGAGCCTCAGGAAGATTTGGTCCTAGAGCAGCATCTGCTCTGTCTGAAATTCACACCCGCTCTGAAATCCTGCAGAGAGACTCAGCTCCTACGTCTGTCACAAACTTGCAGCCAAACCCCCCAAAAAATTCAAGCTTGGAAAAAAACCCTGTAGCTGCTGCCATGCGTAGAGAGGGTGAAAATCCACAGCAGCCATCCTGGCTGCTCAGAAATTCCTGTTGAGACGGTGAGACACAACTTCAGCACCCAAACCCAGGACTCTTCCCTGAGCATCCCATCAGTTAAAAGTGACTTGGGTCTTGCTGGATTCCAGGGAGCACAATAAAGGCTGTACTCTTTCATAATTCACACACAGGAAGGATCACAGGAAAAAATCCCTGGATTTTGGCTGTGTGCAGACACCCTCACACAGAGCCCACAGTGCCAGGAGAAGAACGTGCCCTCAGGCACCAACTGTATCATCTGAGTCAACCACTCTGATTTATGTGGTAGAACTGATCTGAAACCCTAAAACACGGCATGGGGCGTGCTCAGCAGGAGCTGGTGACATTTAATGAGACAGAGATTTTTGTGCAATTCAACCTAATTGCTGATTCCCTTTTGATTTTATAAACTGGCACTGCTGGAGGCCAGAATTTACAGTCTGGACAGGAGTCTTTTCCAGTGGGCATCTCCAGACATCTACTAACTTCTGACTTTCATGCCAGCCCTATTTTTCTGTGGGTTCAGCTGTAATGTGAAAAAAAACTACTTCCCCAGCTTGTTCCTGCCACACATTATAAACATTAGCCATCTTCCAGGTTTTCTTTTGGATTGAAGTAGGTTGTTCCCTGATGAATCCAGGGTGCATTCAGGGGTGAATCTGAAGGATTTGCCTTTACACACAGTGTGGCTGAGGATGAGATTACCTTCCTCAGTCCTGTGTGGTTTTCCAACACTATCCCAGCAAGATCCCTCACGAGATTCCACCAGGTTCCCAAGGGAGGGATGTGCCACATCACTGCCACCCTCATGGGCTGTATTTTCAGTCTTTTTGTTCTGCAAATTACCTTTTTTCTTGGGGATAGAGAGATTCCTCATTAATCCCAGAAGAAACCAAGGTAGACATGGCCAGTGGCCTTGGAAAGAGGCCAGCTGTGAGCTGGATGGACAACACTTGTCCTGGAAGCTGGAAATCTGACCTTACAGCAAACATCACTTGCAGAGTAGATTCAAGTAACATTTCACTAGCACTGGACAGGATTTTCAGGATCTTCACTGGGGAAGGTGTGCTTCCAACAGCTACAACATTTTACCATGAAAAAATTCTTCGCCTTCCTTGCTTTTGATCACCTCTCATTATAAATGAGGTATAAATGTAAAAGCTTCTTGGCATGGTGTTGAGAAAAGAATAGGTTTTAGTACTCTGAACAAAAGTTTTTGTCTAAAGGAACACAAATCTTTACACAGGAAAAGCTACATTTTTGTTTGCTCGGCACAGGCAACTTCTGCTTTCTTGCTCACACCTACAATTTCACAATGTAAAATGAGAGAACTCTTAGTCCTCATCTCAATGTCCTTTAAATTGCCTCCCTACAAACAAAAGGATGTTACACAGTCCTGTCAAGAGGAAATGCTTGCTGACAAGCATTGGATTTAAAGTACTGTTTAGGTAAACAAACCATGATTGCAGTCAATTAATTGATTATGTTACTGTCTATGAAATACCCCATTTATCCAAGATGCACAAAGGCAGCTCATTAGCTATTAGCATAAACAAAGAGTGAAAAGTAGGGGCAAAGGCAAAAGGGAACTTTGGAAGAGATGACGACAGGGATAGAGAGAACAATTTCTGTTTGAAAAGCAATGTCAGGGATGAAAGTTTGTGTGAATTGCCACCTTAAACTGGCCAGTGCAGTGTCCCAGTCACATATTTGGAATATAAGGATGGATGTACCCAGGACAGCATTCTGAAAGATGGAATTGGGGTTTTTTGCTGTAGAAATGTCAATATGTTGGGGATATTTCCATGGTCTATCCCTGGAAGTGTTCAGGGCCAGGTTGGATAGGGCTCTAAGCAACCTGGTCTAGGGAAAAGCATCCCTGCCCATGGCAGGGGGTTGGAATGAGATAATCTTTGAGGTCCCTTCCAACCCAAACCATTCTGTGACTCTTCTATGTTCCTCTATTCCTATGCAATGATTTGTGCCCAGCCCTGTGGCAGGATGGGAACAGTGAGAAATGTCCATGGACACTGATCCAGATCTGATCAATGTGGCAGCACAGGGCACAGAATTCACATTCCTCCTCTGCTAACAGCAGGTGTCAAGGTAGGAAAGGACCTTGATTTTCTCATGACAAGCTTTAAAATGCATTTGATTTTCAGCTCAGCTTTTCAAAAACTGTGGCCAGTAGAAGCTTTTTTGGACAGGAATGGGACCACTCTTCCTGGCAGAACAGGCTTTTTTCCCCAGCTTTGCCATAGCAAAAAGGCAGAAAACTCAGCATGCAAAGTCACTCAAAGGCATTTGCACAGCAAAGGTAGCACTTTCAAAGGAGAGCAAGAAAACTCAGACCCAGTAGGAGAGGGTCAACATTTCCTTTGGGCTGCTTGGAAAATCCTCTCTGTGTGCGCTCAGAGAGGTGGCCCTTGTGGGGGCAAACCACACAATTACAGAGAAATATCCCAAAAATGATTAGTGCCAGCGCTTGCAGGTTGGAGGCACAGAAAGGTGACTTCCCCATGTGACTGGTCACAGTCCAAGGATCCATCATTAGGCTGTTCTGCCTCCCCATTTTTCATCTCACCAGGTAGTTTTAATGCTAATCTGCTTAACTGCCTTTTTATAGCTGGTAGCTCGAGGCTGGTTGAGTTAAGAAACCTTTACAGCTGTACAGTCGTTTACAGGGCTGCTCTAAGACATGGCATATATTATGTATGAAGCTTTATAGCAACCATCCATATCAGAGCTGATGGAGAACATGAAAGCAATACAGCAGCACTCCTTCCTACAGCACTTTGTTACAGGTGACAAGAGATAGGAGATCCAAAGGCTCAGTAAAACTGGGAGCAGGAAATTATTTTCCTAAGAGACTTCTAAAGGATTTAATGATAAATAAGACTTTTAGAGCCACAGTGAAACAAAGGGCTGCTTTAATTAAAAAGAAATCTGATCCCATGAAATGTTGAAGGTTGTATTCATCTGTCTGAGCTAGACGATACAGAGATAAGTGCAGCTGAAGTATTAATCCCCTTTGTAATTGGGGGGAGAAATCACTGCAGGGACCTGGAAAAGAAATTCATCTCCCTCCAGGGTAAATAGCAAATATTTTATCTGTGCTTGAGACTTTCAAATTTCCATGTTGGAGTATTAACTATGATCTGTCTCAATAAAGGAAAATTGGTTTCCAGGCCCAAAGCGGCCTGTGAGACACCTTGGTCTGGACTTTTGGGTGAAAAGAGTCCCAAATCCAACCCAAAGCCGAGAAGAAATCCCACAGATTCCAGTAGAGAGTAGAGATCCCCCAAAGGATAACTACTTGCGTGACAAAATTTTGCAGGTACTTATGAGGTTTGCTTTACTGGAGCCACACTGTTTTGAACTTCTTTGAATTAAACCCTGCTTGAGTGTGGAAACTAACAAAATTTTCCCTTCCAGAGTACAAATCAGAATCTGCAAAACTGTATTAAATTCACTGTCACTGTAATCCTTCCCAAAGCAGGCAGAAGTTTAAATCATCTTCCCCCCCATCCCAAAACAAAGCTCTCAGCTCCCATCTCCATCTCAAGGCTAATTATAAACAGAAAGTCTTCCTCCTCCTAGAGTTTAATTCGTTTTGCTTTCATGGCAAAGACAAGCACAAAAGTTGAGTTTCATTCTTGGTGATTTTGGCCTTTTTCAGTCTGGAAAGGTCAAGAGCCAGCTTCTGTAAATAAAGTCACTTTCTAGCACTAAAAACTTCTCATTTACAACCACAGATCACCTGGGCCAGCTTTTCCAAGAAATCCATTTGTGTTTTCACTCCTCACCATGGCAGAGCATACACAAACGTATATAAAGGCATTCTAAGAAGTTCATGAAAAAGACACATGGTGAAATGAAACTAAATGAAAATATATGTAATGAAAGCTTGGAGAAAAAGTATTCACACACTGGTTACAAAGAGCTAATGTCCACTTTAAGTGGCGTCAAGAGCTGGAGCAATTGAAAGATAATAAGGAGAAAATGAGTAATGAATCAATTTTATTGTGTGGTGTTGAGCAGTCCTCGCTGGAAGAGAGTGTGTTGATACTGCCTGATAAAAGGGATGGATGGGAACTGACAGCAGCAGGGACAAGTACTCCCACACTTTCTGAAGAAATAAATGATTTCTGGAATTATTTTTGCCTCAGCCAATCAGATCCCACTGAAAAAAACCAGGATGTTTTCTTGTGAAGATCAGTATAGACACAGCAATTGAACAGTACAATATTTATGGAGAGCAAAAAATTCCAGCTTTATTGGAGAGACAAACTCAGTTTGCTTTTTTCTTGAATGTGGCTGTGCTGGCTCCTCCAGGAAAAGGGACACCCACCCAGATCTCCCTGTGGGGCTCGTCTCTGCTGGTGCATCTCCCTTTTTTATGCATTATATAAAGCCTAAACCATCACTTTCCAGTTCAACTCTTTGGTTTGGTATGGGTTCCAAATCACTCTTACCTCACTGGACTCACAGAGTGGTTTGGGTTGGAAGGGACCTCAAAGACTATCTAGTTCCATTCCATTCCACCCATCTAGTGACATTTTCCACTAGACCAGCTGTTACAACCTGCTTCAGGAGGTGAGGGTCACTCAGGTTCTTGTTAATAGAAATTTTGGGACAGGTTAGAGTGAAATGACACCAGACAGCCAGAAACTCTCTTCCTCCCCCTCTGGGGTGCAAACCTGGCACCAGCAAAGCACAAAAGGTCAAATGTTGGAGTCATCAACCCTAAACATTTCAGTGTCTCACCCCAGGTTGCTGAGAGCTCCATCCAGCCTGGCCTTGACCCCATGCTGCAGACACACTTATCCAGAAACCACAAAGCTGCTGTGGCACATTCCCTGTTGAGAACAGAGCAAAATGAGAAAATTAATCCACACAGGCATTTCTTCCTGCTACAGCAAGACTGATTCCTGTAACCCAGCTGATTTGAGTGTCTTCAATCCAGTCTGAAGGGTGGAAATCCTTTTGGCAACTGTTCTCTTACCATTTCCTATGTTTCAATTTTTTCATCCCTGTTTAATTCTTCATCAAAGCACCATTTATGCCTAATTGTGGAAATCTGAATCAGTTCAGAATCTCACTGGCTAATATTATTTCATTCATGTGTTAACTTGCAAACATCTGCAATGGCAAGCAGATGTCTTCTGGCCTTTGGAAATCCCTGGGCATTCAGGGGTTTGTATTTCAGCTGTAACATCAAAAAGTGGAGAGATGGGGAGGAAAAGAACATATGGCCTATAACAGCATCAAGCTAAGGGGTTGCCTGTTAAAACAGCAGCCCTTGATTAGGGTGAGGCTGAAAATAGAAAAAATACAGTAGAGAAAGTAGAAACACCATTTAGGTTGAGTTTGAAATAAGTATTGGATTGAAAATAATTTCTTATTGACTGGTACAGGCCAATTCCTCCTAGGCAAGAAGGAAAAGCCTCAGGCTTGGGACCCCCACTTTGAGCTATGCCAGAAGAGCTAAGAACTCTGCAGAACACATGTGAGTCACTAGGCATAAATCTCCTTGAAAACATCAGCTTTTTAGCCTGTAGAGTTACTACTCTGCTGCAATAAGTAAAATTTAGGCCAGTTAAAAGCCTTTTTTTAATAGCATATACCAGAGGAAGGTGATTGCAAAACTCCATCCCTTCACTGGTGCAACAGAGTCAGAAAAACTTTTAAAGAACAGATCTGGTGTCAGACCATAGAGTGACTGGGGTTTGTAAATCACTCCGCAAACCAATTTTCTAACCCTTTTTGTTATGAGAAGAACTTGTAGCTGTGTTATACTCATAGAACCCTAGGATCATTCAGATTGGAAATGTCTGTCTTGCCCATGCAGTCATGGAAAGCAAGAGCAGGACTGGGATGGGATTTGCAGGATCATCTCTAGCAGCTGCTGTCTTGCTCCTGCAAATATTTTCCTCTTCTCCTGCTAAAGATGGAAATGCAGTAAAAAATACGACTCCTCTGGGATACAGCTTCTCTGGGATACAGCTGCCAGGCATTTTGTACAGCTTTGCATCCACACAGTGCTGGGCTTCAGAGCCAGAGAAAGTTTTGTCTGCGAGCTGTGCTCATGTGAGCACTGGGACTTCTCTGTAAATAAATTTAAGGATCCTTCCAGAAGCTAAATTCAGGCATGAGGTGAGGAGGCACGATTTGAGGAAGCCTAGAAAGCCAGTTTGGGCTGCAGGGCTAAGTCTCAAAGACTTCAAAAGCAACAAACCCAGCTCCCTGCAGCCACAGCCTCCCCTCCAGTGCTGAAGGAGATCCTGAGCTCAGTGGTTGTCCAGATTTGTGCTGCAATAATTCTGCTTGAGGAGAAGTTGTTCATTGCGGCATGTGTCCAAGAAATAAAATGTGAAAACACAGCTCCAGTAAATGGATTCTTTCAACTGAGGTAGTTTTGTATCAGATCTCATCTAAGGGTGAGTTTTACATATCTGGAATCGGGAAAAAGGTTCCCCTTGAGTTCATAAAACACAGGGCTGACCAAAGCAACCTCACCACTGTGCTTACTGCTTTGGAAAACCATTGGATAGCGTCATGAAAAGAAAAAGAGTAACAGCAAAGTTATTATTTTAAAGGAAATGCACATTTTAGTGCAAAATTATTTAGTAAACACCACCATATCTGAGGCTACCCATCACAGGAGAAATAAACAATCCTCCCCTTGGTGTTTTCTTTGTGACTTTTGTTCCTTGTTTAACTAGATGAAGCCACATAGAAGGGATTAAACCTAAAATCGAGACTCTAGCAGGTTTTCAGGAAGAACTGGTTTAGCTGGGCAGGTCTCTGTGCCCTCTGCAGTGTACACCCAATGGCTGCATGTTGGATACTGAACTGGGGTGGGGCACTCAAATTGACTGATTTCCTGGGCAGGATCCTAAGGATACTAGGGAAAGTAATTCACACCTCCTTGACTTAATTCTTCCTCCCATTTAATATCCAATAGGATCATTATAGGCTTGTGTGTGTATGTTTCTCATCAGAGACCGACTAGGTGAGTAAAACCCAACAGTTTTGAGACAGTTGATGGGGTTTATTTAGCAGACCCTGGGAAGAAACACTGTAGGTAGCACAGGGGCAGATTTGACTGAGTTTTCTAGGCTGAAGACAATCTTCTTCCTGACCCTTGAGAAGGTTTGTTGCAATACTTGCTGCACCATTTCTAATCCAAACACTATTAACACCCCTTTTCTTCCACATCTGGGTATTTTTTTTTCTCATGGAAAGGCATTCATGTGAAATTTAGCCAAGGCTGAGCTCTTTTCTGAAAGCTTTTTTTTGTACCTGTAAGGATCTGTCAGGCTCCTGACCTGCAGTTCTGCAGCTGAGATTGCACAGTAAATGTGAAATGGAGTCCTTGAGCAGGTATGTAGCATGTGCTGTTTTGGAAACACCTCAGGAGATGTAACTGAGGTCCCTTCCAGAATGACTTTTTGCAGTCTGAATGGAAATAATATCTCTGCAGCAGCTGTAAAAAATGCATTAAAGGGAGTAGAAGTGATGTCTCAGCTATAGCATTTATAAAACATCAAGGATGGCTTGTGAAGGAACCTGTGGTTTTCAAGTGCTAATGGAGAAAGGCTTGGGAGCAGGGAATATTTGCCAGGTCTTGGCAAATTAGCATTTTATTTCAAGGCTCTCAATGAGCAATAGAACTCGGGGGAAAATAATCAAGGTCCTCTCTAGTTCGTCCTACATGAATGTTGTGAATATTTAACATTTCTCCAGTAGGGTAGGTCTCCATTTCCTAACTGATCTTTTTGCATAAATAGTTACCCAGATTCCGATATCCAAACCCACAACTGTGCAGAGAAAAAAAGCTTCCTCTTTCCTGAGGTAATCTCAGGTCTGCCAGACAGAAGAGCTGTAAGGGAACAAAACCGTATTTGATTGGATTTTTTTTTTTTTTTTAATTTTTTTTTTTTTTTTTACATCCTGAGGAGGCATCTGATCCCCCTGAACTGGAAGGATGTTGGATGTTGAGAGGAGTAAGATCTCCAAAAGCACAAGGTTAGGACACTTCCTGCCTGTCCAACAAACCACTGCAACACAAGGTCAGGCTGGAGATACAGACTGGCAAAAGGAAGCAGGGCATCCAAGAAAATGCAGTTCAGGAAGAATTTTGGAGATCACCTCATCAATTCTCTCACCTCAAGCAGGAATTACTCAGCTGTCTGAGAGAAGACTATTGGTTGGTCTCAATTAATAGTTGGATTTGATGATCTTTTCCAACCACATGATTCTCTGATTCTAAAATGATGGATATTCCTAAAACCCTCCAATGGCAGAATTTCCCCCTCTGCCCCCAACAGCTTATTGCATCTCTTAACTAGCCTTAGTCCTGGAAAAGGTGTCCTGATGCCAGCCTCAATCCACTCTGCTGCAGTTCAGACCCAGGGAATTTTTCCCAGGTCTCAATGGCCATAAATTCAAACATATCCTAAGCTTGAAGGAACTTGTCTCTGGCAATTCTTACATAGGAACAGCACAAGTTTAATTTTCAGGATAGAAATTGAAAAAGCAAATGTTGAGCCTTTCTAGCCATTCTATCCTTGTCCAAATAGTCACATACCTAAGGATCATCTTAGAACCATAGAATGTTTTGGTTTGGAAGTGACCTCAAAGATCATCTATTCCAATCCCCTGCCAAGGGCTCACCTCTGTAGGAATTTGGGCGATAAATGACCTCAAGAGAGTCAAACTTGAAGCAGGGACATCATCCCACAGGGCTGGTGGGGCCTGTGAGGGTTTCCTGGTGCTGTTGTAGGAGCTCCCACTTTGTCCTGCGTGAAGGGATGGCCATGCAGAGGAGTGGGCTGTGCTCAGGGGATGCTTTGCAGAGCTGAGGTGTTCTGAATGAGGGGAGGAGGAAAGGGAAGGTGAAACCTTCCTCTTTGTGCCTTTCACAGCTGGGCACAGACCTGAAGGCCACTGTTGCCTGCCCCTCTGGCTTGCACAGCCAGGGTGAGCAAGGCTGGCAATATTGCACAGTCTCAGCTCCAAGCCAAGCTCAGCCAGCAATGCCACAGGCCTTGTAAAGTGGGAAATTATTCCCATTCATTCCGAGCAAGACACTGAACGTCTCAAAATAACACAGCTAAAGCACTTATTGAAAATAGAAAAGAATTACCTTGACAATTACTCCTTGGAGTATCCTGCAATACGAAGTCCTGGCTGATACAAAAATTGGTGTTGGCCTCTTGCTTATGAATATAACCTGGAACTGATTGTTAAATGTGCCAGGCCTTGTAAAATGGGTAATTCAGCAAGAATAAGATCTAGCTACTATTTAATCAGCAGGGATCACTGCTGCTGGCAGCTTGAATAAAGTCTATTCCAAGTATCAGCTAAAGGAAGTTTTCTCAAGAGATCTTGTTTTCAGAAGTAATTTCTTCACCACGTGATAAATAAAACCAGATGAATAATTTACATGAGCATCATCCTGGTAAGGGCAGCTTTATGTGTCCCACAATAACCATCTGCAGACCTGCCACTGCCTTTTCCTCACCCCCACCATCAAGGTGGGGACTCTGGGGGTACAAAACACCCAAGTGTTTTGGGGGTAAGTGAGTTGAAGAAAACAATGCTGTGTTGCTATAAAAAATGAACATTGATGCTTTTGTGACTCTTTTCTGACATGAGGCCATTGCTGAACTGCCTGGAGCTGGAGCAGATTTAATTCACCTGACCAGGATGGCCAAAGGAAGATGTCCTGAAAGAGGTTGTTTCTCCCCACTGGCTGTGAAAGGAGGCAAGAGGTCTCTCAAAATGGGACATCTGAAGCCAGGTAAGGTGGATCCCACCCAAGAGTAACTTGTGCAGAACAGGGGTTGGATTTTTCATCCTGTGACCTTACCAGGACTGCACTAAGGGCATCCAAGGCAAAATTACAAAAAGGAATAGACCTAAAAAAAGTATCCCTCTAGATCCCAAGCCAGCAGCTTTTCACAGTTAAGTGCCCTTGAAGTGAGGAAGCCTTGAAAAGCCTTGTCCTCCTCTCAGTTCTGTTTTGAACCCAAGCCCAGCCACAGCACAGGCAGATGAGTGAGAGCAGGTACCTGTGCTGAGAGTCAGATATGGGCTGGAAAATTTTCCCAGTGCTGCAAAACACTTGTTTTTTGGGGTTTTTTAAATTTATTTTTTGGAAACAAAAAAAACTGACTTGTTTTCTTGAGGCAGAAAAATTCCAATAACTTTATTAACTTTTCATAACTGTACCAGAACAGTTTTGCCACAAAGCCTGTTCCTCCAATGACACCTACCATCTGCAGGGCTTTTTTCTGGAGAAGAAAATATCCCATTTCCTTTCTGTTTCTTATTTTCTCAAATGCTTGCCACTCTTCTTTGCTTTCTTCAGACTCCAACATGTCTTTGTGTGATGGCAAGACTGGGCTAAACCCAACCCAATTTTTCTGTAAAACTCTCCAGATTATCTCCCAAAACAGGACGTGCCTCATTGCCACAGCGTTTTTGTTATGCACTCACATTTTGTCTGTAGAACATTTACATCTCCTGATACTCTTTCCAGCCACTTTCTGTCTCCTTCCTTCCCTGCCTCTCATTGTATTTCCTTCTGTTGACTCTGGAACCATCCTTTCAGTTTAACAAAATAATTCCTAATTTCCACCCTAACCTCATGAAGGGTTGCAGACTCTTCTAGTTTGATATCCTTGACCCTCTCCTAAGGGTTTAATTTACCTCACTCAGCTTCAGAATCCCACCTGGAGCCACCACACTGCTCCTGATGCAGCAGCAAACAGCTTTTAGAGCAGCTGGTGGGACATGGTGCTCCACCAGAGCTCATGGGAGCTGTGCATTCCCTTGGTTTTCACTGGGGCAGCAACACAAGCCTTCCCCAAGTCAAGATACACCCAGTCATCCTCTCAGAGCAGAAATAAAAACCCCTTGACATGATTTATTCTAGTCAAATCCACACTGGTTGCTTTTTATTACCTTATTATCTAATAGGTGATTATAAATTGATTATTTGATATTTTTTACCAGTGTCCTCCTAGCTACTGGAATTAAGCTGGTGGGTCTCTGCTTCCTCACACTCTCATTCCCCTCCTCACAGCCAGGCACAGCATTTACCTTTCTCCTGTGATAACACCTGAGGAGCCAGACTTGACCCTGCCCACTTCACAGCTACTTTTGCTTAGGTTTCTACAGGCCCGTGAATCCATCAGTCCTGATACCTCTCCTCTTTTAACCTCTTCTTGTCTTGTATTATCACTGCTCATGTTGTTTTAAGTTAATTTCACTTGCTAATCCTTTTTGGAAGGATGGGAAAATTCAGGTATATTCTGTGGTTTCCATTATTTGGTTTTCCATTCTATCATAGAGTAGAATGCTGTTCTTCTAGAGAATTCACAGATTTCCTCCACCCTATATTTTTTCCTTGTATTTTCATAAATAGGCTGGGTTAGTTTTTACATTCATTATCACTTGAAATCACTTTGGTGTTTCTGATTTTATGCTTAAGCACATAGCCAAATTTTTTAATTAGTTTTTCTTAGTTTTTTTTTTTTTTTTAATGATTCCTGTATGAAATTCTACTTCTTGCATAAGTGCTTACTTAACTTGCTGCCTTTTTTTTTTTTTTTTTTTTTTTTTCCCTCCCTGGGTGTTTTGTTTTTCAAATGTTAGAAACATAGATTTGGGATGGGACCTTGAAGATTATCTCGTTCCACCCCCCTGCCACGGGCAGGGACAATTTCCACTATCCCAGGTTGCTCCAAGCCCCACCCAGCCTGGGCTTGGACACTTCCAGGGATGGGGCAGACACAGCTTCTCTGGACACCCTGTGCCAGGGTCCCCCCCATCCTCACAGGGAACAATTTCTTTCTAATATCTGACATAAACTTGTCCTCTGACAGTGTGAAGCCATTCCCCCTTATCCTATCCTTCCATGCCCTTGTCCAAAGTCACTCTCCAGCTCTCTTGGAGCCCCTTTAGATACTGAAAGGGGCTCTAAAGTCTCCTCAGAGAGAGAAAAACCTTAGGAAAAAAAAAAAAAAAAGAAAAAAAACCCAAGGAGCAAGCAGTAAGGAATCTTAATTGCCAGAATTCTAGGGTAAGAATTTAACAACCAAAGCTCCTGAACTCCACTTGGGATAAAACTACAGACAAAACTTCAAGACTTTTTGCATGGGTTCAGAAAATACAAATATTTTGAAGTGCAAATGGTGCTTTTGATAAAGCAAAGTTGTGTTTTCACGAAGGAGTGTGGAGCATCAACAGCTACTGAAGGGTATCTGCCTCTTCCTGCAAGGAGGGGGGAATGAAGGCGTTCTGTTTATTGCCCTCCTGGAGCCCGAGTGTTTTCACACATGGGAGGCACTCTGCTCTCTTGTAAAACTATCAGCACCTGGAAATAAGGCCTCAGCCAGCTTTGTCCTGCTGATAGAGCAGCTGGGAGAAATCACCATTAATTGGGCCTGAAGAAAGGAGAGGAGGCATCCCTGGCTTCAGGGGAGCTTTTGGAAACCTGTCCCTTTGGGCAAGACTCTGATACATCACAGATAATTTGTGGGTTACTCATAGAAAGTGAAATTTTGTTTTAGAAATACTCATCTTCTTTACATGTTTTATTTTTTCCCCCTTCATTTTCTCCAATTGTTGTACTATACCAGGGGAAGTAGAGTCCAAGGAACCTCCCAGGGGGAAAATTACCATCCAGCAATTCTTGAAAATGCCTTTTTAGCAGCAACCTAGGGAGTCTGAGAAAATGCAAAAAAAGTTAGAGCCTGAAGAAATCTCTGTTAAAATGTGTACTTGTTTAATAGATGCTTCCTCATACAGTGTGTTCAACTGGCTTATATAAAAGTATCAACTTTAACATTTGATTTAGGATTTAATAGAAAGGCAACAGACTGCAAAACACAATCAGATTTACCAGCTCAGGGGAATGAACCTTTTTATGAAACTAACAATTGCACATACAAAATCAGCTGAAAATGAGTTAGTGAGATGAAACTTCCACCTTCCTGGCTGAAGTGGTGATTAAACCATGATTAAAGACAGTCAGCTAAGTGAACAGCTATCAACCCAAAATTCAATTCACCTTCGGGAAAAAAAATAAATAGGAAGGACTATTTTTGTTATTTCAGTGATGTGCTGACTGAGTGGAGGAGGGACAAGGCTCCAGCCTAAACTGCCTGGCACTAATGACCTCCCCAGAACAGGGGATTCCCAAGCCCAGGAACAAGACAATTCCCTCCTGTGTTGTAAACTGGACCTATTTGGGAAGCAGGCCAGCTCCCATGATTTTCTTTTCTCATAACATTTACTGCTGTTTCTAAGGCCATCCCTCAGAGTCATATGACAGGATAAGATTTGCAGCCTCTCTGGTTTTGTAACTAAACACAAGCTCCTACCCTGCAAAATCAGGGAGGGAAATTTTACCATGTGACCCCAGTGCTCCCTAAAGATGGCCTCAAGTATATTGAAAAGAGAGAGAAAATAAAACCTGCCCTATGGGGAGGAGGCTGTCTAGGGGGGTGGCAGCAGTGTTACACAGAGGAGCAAAAAAAGGAGATTTGAAGCTGCAGTTTGAGAACCCAACCCTATCAGCAGACCCAAAATCCCACCAGGACTGCCCCCAGCCCAGCACTCTAAATCCTGCTGGGATCCTCTTCAGCCTGGTACCCCAAACCCCACCAGGACCCTGCACCCCAAACCCTGCTGTCACCTCCAAACTCATCACCCCCATCCCTACTGGAACCCCTCAACCTGGCACCCCAATCTTGACCAGTATCCCTACCAACCCTCCCCAGTCAAGCATCCCAAACTTTACAAGGATCTCTCCAGCCAGGGCAGCCTAAGCCCTGCTGGGACCTCCACAGCACCTCAAATCCCACCAGGACTCTATTTACCCTCTCCAGCCCAGCACCCCTATCCCATCAGGACTCCCCCAACCCAGCTGTCCAAACCTCAGCACGACTTCCCCAATCCAGCACCCCAGTTCCCTCCAGGACTTCACATCCTCATCTCCATAATCATCCCCACCTCTATGTCTGTCCTCATCCACGTCCGTAACTCCTCTCCCCATCACTTGCATCTCCATCCTGATTTCCCTCTTCATCTCCATTTCCTTCCCCATCCCCATTTCTATTCCATCTCCAACCTCATCTACCTCCACACTGTCATCTCCATCTCTGTCCCCATCCTCATCCCCACCCATTTTCATCTTAGCCCACACTGCATCCCCACTTCCCACCCCTTCCATATCCACATCTTAATTTCCATCCTCCTCTCCATGCCTTTCTCTGTCTGCCTGTTCCCATTGCAACCCCATCTCCTTCTTCCACATCCCTATCTCTGTCTCTGTTCCCATCCTTGTCCCCTTCCCTATCACCACACTCATCCCCAATTCCAATTCCAACTCCATTCCCCTTTCCATCCCCATCTCCATACCCATTCCCATGGCTGCCTCTGTCTCAATGTCTGTGTCCACTGCATCCCCATCTCCAGCCCCTTCCACATCCCCATCTCTTTGTCCCCATCTCTTTGTCCCTGTTTGTATCCTCATCCCCATCCCCAACTCAACTTCATTTCCATTCTCATCCCCATTCCCATCTCCATCCCCATCTGTCTCCATCTTTATCTCTGTCCTCTTTGTATCCTCATCTCCAACTTCTTCCACTTCCCAATCTCCGCCTCTGTCACCATCCCTGTCCCCTTCCCCATCCCAGTCCCCAACTC
>CM031879.1:2447788-2522302 GCA_018697195.1 Certhia americana
TCTGTCACCATCCCTGTCCCCTTCCCCATCCCAGTCCCCAACTCAACTCTGTTTCCATCTTCATCCCCATCCCTCTGTCTCTCAGTCCCCTTTGTATCCTCACCTCCAACTTCTTCCACATCCCCATCTCTGTCCCCATCCACGTCCCCTGTCCCTATCCCCATTCCCATCTCCATCCCCCTCCCCATCCCTCCCCTCCCGCCCCGCCCCGGGTGCCGCTGCCGGCGGGGCGGGCCGGGAGGCGGGGGCGGCTCGGGGCCGCCTTTGTGGGCGGCAGGGCCGGGGCTGTCCCATCCCCATCTCCACTGCCAGCCCCGCTTCGTTCCGCGTTATCCCGCATCGCTCCGCACCTTCCCTTCCCTTCCCGTCCCGTCCGGCCGCTCCATGGCCGCCCCCCGCCCGGCGCACGGCTGCGGCAGCGGAGCGCTGCTGGGGCGCTTCGGGGTGCTGCTGCAGGCGCTGCTGGCTCTCTGTGCCTTCAGCACCCTCATGCGTGAGTACCGGGGAGCTCGGGGCATCCCCTGCCCGCGGGGGGACCGGCGGCACCTCGGCGCCGCTCGGGGATGGGTGCCCGTTCACTTACAAAAAACCCCGAATTTTGCGCTCAGTCCCGGTTGGATTCGGGAGGGAGGGACGCGCTGGGGATGTTCCCCAGCCGGCGGCTGCGGCGCCAGATGCTCCTTCTTAAAAACTCCCGTCCCCAGCCCTAATCTGATGGTAATGAAGCTCCGCGGAACGCGCCGCTGTAATCTGTTAAAACGGGCTTGTGTGAGCCATTGCTCAGTCACATGGAAAATTTTAATGAAGGGTAAAAAAAAAAAAAAACAACCAAAAAACCAAAAAACCAAAAAAGAACTATGGGTGTACCCCCGCGAGTTGCCGGGGAGGAGCTGATAAAACGGGGCGGGTGTCCGACACGGCGCTCCGGGATGAGGGTGATTTAATTGCGCTTTGATACTGTTTTGTTTAATTTTCCCTTCGGATGCGCAAAGTTTTGGGGCTTGAGCGGCTGGGGAAGGAGGTTACGGAGAGAACGTGTTTTGCTGGTTTCTGGGAAGGGGTGGTGGTGGTGGTGGTAGAAATCAGTGGAGTGAGGAGTGAGAAAAATCACTCGGGGAGTGACTTCCAGGTCCAGAGAGAGCGGCCTCAAGTTACACTGTAGAAAGTTCAGAGTGGATATTTGGAAAAGCTTCTTCCCCGGAAGGGGAAGGCATTGGAACAGGCTGCCCAGGGCAGTGGTGGAGTCAGCGTCCTGGGAGGAATTTAAAAGACGTGTGGATGTGGCGCTTAGGGACGTGGTTTAGTGAAGGACTTGGCAGTGCTGGGTTAATGATTGGACTCGATGATATTAGAGGTCTTTTCCAACCTCAGCGATTCTGCGATCCTGTGAAAAGGTGGGGGAACACTTAAGGCTGAACGAGCCGTGAAAATCTGCTGTTGTTTTGCGCTGCAGCTGTGTTTTGCTCAGAGCAATGTGTGTGTTGCTGCTCTTCAGGGTTAAGTGGTTTAGCACGAGTTGAATCAACATGCCAGAACTCGATCTGTTTTCCTTGTTTAAAAGCTTGTGGTGACAGTGAACCGAAACTTCCAAGTTTTCTGGCTAAGTAGCTGCAGATTTTGAGGTTCTCTTGCCCCCCTCTGCCTTTTGGAAACCACTTTCAAAGGCTCCAGCGCTGCGGTTAACACCAGGCTGCCAGGGAAAACTGCAACAAGTTCTTCCAGCGATAACTGAAACCTTCTTCCAGCTGGAGCAGCCCAGTTTCAACATGCCACTGCTTGTGTTTCACCAAATATTGACAGTAAGAATAGTGGTAGTTTCTTTTTCTGTTCCTGTTCCCCCTAGTGATGCGTGCATATGGGTTAATTGTCCCATAAAATGAAGGGACAGTAAATCATTTTGGAATACCTGTGGTTGAGGCTGCATAACTCCTGATATAAAATCAACCCTGGGCTAAATGCTGGTGCAAGGGCTAATATTTCTGTGAACATTTACAACCTCTTTGTTAATGAAGAGAAACCGAAAGCTGATCCTGTGTGGTTTTGTTGTGACTCAGCTGTGGAGGAACTGCTGGCTGGGACCCCAAGGGCAGATGTGTTTACAGCCCTGGGATCCCAACCACAGCACCTCCTCTGGCTGCAGCTGGGTTGGTGGTCCCTAATCCACCCCAGCTGGTCCTTATCTGTGCCCCACAGTCACATACTTCCAGCTGGAGGCTTCCTTGGATCTGCTGGAGGGGCTGTTTTTGTGCTGACTCCTAAACCATGATGGTAGTGATGGGCTCACCAGCAGCTTTATGCTGGGCAGCAACTTGCAGCTTTTGGGTTGTTTCTGTGGCACATTCAGCTGGCAGCCTTTTGGGAAGGAGAAGGCTCCAGTGTCTGGGAGATACAGAAGCCTCTGGAGCTGAGACAAAAAACTTCCTGGGAAATTTGGTTGCATTTTCATTGCATCCAGCCAGGCAGTCCCAGCTGGGTGACTACATCATGTAGAATTTAGGATGTTGCTGTTCTTGGGGTTTCAATGATGCTTTCCTTCAGTGCTGTGACATTCTTGGTGTGAGTTTCTATTGGTTTTATTACCGTGATTTCTGCTTTGCAGAATATTGCAGACCACGGGTTAATAAGTGGAAACAAGGTCCACAAGGGTGGTGAGGCCCTGGAACAGGTTGCTCAGAGAAGCTGTGGATGTCCCATCCCTAGAAGTGTCCAAGGACAGCTTGGATGGGACTTGGAGAAGCCTGGTCTGGTGGAAGGTGTCTCTGCCCATGGCAGGGCTTTATATCTGGTTGTTCTTTAAGGTCCTTTCCAACCCAAAACGGTGTTACAGAATTCCTGTATAAAGCCAAACCGATGCCTTTTCCGTTCCTTCTGCTTTAAAGTACCAGCTGAGGTATAATCCAGGAACACCTGGAATTGGATAGGTGAGATTTCCAAATTGTGCAGATACTGTTCAGAGCTCTTGAAAACACGTAGAGGAGCTCAGACTAATGATAATGTGTCATTCTGCAAAGTTTTGCAGGTGTGTGTGCATGGGATGTGCTGAGAGTATCCTTCCAGAATGTGGGTCCCAAGCATGGCCATTGCAGGGAGGAGAAGTTTGTTCATATCAGAGCAATTTGTGTCATTGAATTTGTGTTTCTTGGGGCTGTAGAAAGATTCTCTCCTGCCAGCCTGGTAGGAAAACCTAATAGAGGAGGAAATTAGTCTTGAAGGATTGAGTGTGTTGAGTGGGGTGGTTGCTCCCCATTGCAGTGGATTTTGTGAAATGGGTCCTTTGTGTGATGAAAACAGAAGTAAATGATGCCCAGCCTTGTCAGGGAGTCAGGACAGCTGTTTAGTGGTGTTTTGCTATTCTGTCAGCTCCCATGAGCAATAGTGGTGACAGTTCAGCCTGCAAACACACTCTTGCTTTTCCAGCAAGGTCTTTAAGGTTGTAATCTAATCCAGTATGACCAGTGCTTGCTCTGGTTGCAGCTTGGCCCCTTTGGGAAGTCAAATGGCAAAGAGGTGCCACCCTTTCCACCTGCCTGGGGTGGCTTTGGAGGCCCTTTGGCTGTAAGGACAGTCCTAGAACTGTGACACAAACACTTGAAAGCAGAGGCAGTGGAGCCCAGCAGCTTTGTGCATGTGGCAATCTGGATTCCCCTGCAAGAACATCCCCTGGGGAGGTCATGACCCTGAGGAGTGGGGATAATTGTGCAATCACATCTGAAGCAGTTTGTAATGCTTTTCCTTGAGCATCATTCAGCTGAGTGGAGAAAGCTCATTGCAGTTATCTCAGCTGCAAGGGCTGGGTTTGCTTTAGAGGGCTGAGTCCCTGCAGTTGCTGCTATTCATTGAAACTTTTTTTTAATTTTTTTTTTTTTTTTAGGAAGGGGTTCTAGACTAGCAAAAGTTGTCCAGGTTTGCACAGGGGACAGCAAAACCCTTTGAAATGAGGGAGGATCTTTTGTACAAATTACTCCCATAGCTGTCTTTATGAATTAACTGGAGTGTGGGAGAAATGGATTTGGGGAGTTGAAGAATTTTTGTCTGCATTGTGAATGGAAAAAGTTTTCCCTGGAGCTGGTATATTCATTTTCTACTCTACCACAAACAGTGTTGAGGACATGCACGAATATTTGTTTCTCCTCCAGCTTTTGCTTTTTCTGAAACCATCTTGGCAGCCCTCTGAGCTGCTGAATGAGGTGTAGTAGCACTTCATGATGTTTGTATGAAAATAGATTTTGCTCTTGGAAAACACTCATTGCCAGGCAAGGAGAGCTGCACTGGACTGAGCTCGCACAACCCAGTGGGAAATCTGGTTTTCAGGTTAATTTTTGAAAATGTCTTGATCCTGCCTCATGTGACAGCAGTGTCCCTCTCTTCTCTTTCATGTCACTGCTGGACACACTCTTCCAGGACATCTTGCCTTGAGCTTAGTCTTAAGAAGGCAGAGTAGTTTGCAGTAGGGACCCAGATGCTGACTCCCAGGCAGGATTTGGTGCTGGAGATGCTCTGTTAGCACCTGAGGATGGTCCAAAAAGCTTATTCTGAGGCAGAGCCACAGAATAGGAATTTACCAGACTTCCTGTCAAAGAAATGGTGTCTCTGTGGTAGAAAACAGTTGTTAAAGAATATCAGAACTATCCCCTTGATCTGTGGTCTGTGTTTTTTTGGTCCGTGTAGATTTTCCAGCTGAGCTTTCCATGTTGATTTTCTCCTGGATGGTGAAATGGGAGAGAGCATCCTAGTGCTGAGAAGTGTCTGAACTTTGAGAGGGACTCATGGAAGCTGTTGCACTCATCTCCACCAAATAAGTCAAATTTAACCTATCTTTTGTGACTTTTTACTAGGCCCTGTAGTGATAGGAAAAGGGCCATTGGTTTTAAATTGAAACAGGATAAATTTAAATACAAGAAGATAAATAAAAATACAAGAAGAATTTTTTCACAATGAGGGTGCTGAAACAGGTTGCCAGGTGAGGTGATGGATTCCCTATCCCTAGAAACATTCAAAGTCAGGTTGGATGGGTCTCTGACCAACCTGGTCTAGTGGAAGGTGTCCCTGTCCATGGCAGGGGGCTGTTACAAGATGACCATCAAAGGACCATACCAACCCAAACCATGCTGTGATTCTGCCCCAGTGCTAAGTTCAAGGTGCTTGCTGTATGTAGTTTGAAGTGAAGTGCTTCTAAAGTATCCCGAGTGCTTTCTGGTTTGTGTTTTGACTTTACACTGAAAATACCTTATAAGGGTGGGTGGAAGTGTGAGTCCATGTCAAGAAAAAGAAGAAGTAAATGCTAGAGCACTTGATCTGTCCAGACTTTCATTCTGCTCTGAAATATATATCTTCCCAAGACACAAAAACGCTGCAGGCTTACCATGCCCAAGACAGGCTCTGCTGACTTTGCTTGCTATCACACAAGTGCATAACTGCGTGTGATTTTAATTGTTCACACACAAGAATATTTAAATTCCAAATTCACCCCTGTAAATGCTTTTCCCTCTGGAGAAAAACAAAGCCACAGGGGTTAACTGTCTCTGGCAGAGTGAAGCTTGGGTCCTTGCTGATTTACATGTAGGTTTGTGGGTTAAGCAATGAGCTGCACATGGCAGGACTCTCAGCACGTTTCTCTTCTGCTTCAGTACATCTGAAAACTGGATGAGCTTGAGAACACGTGTTGTACTTTGTGGGCTGGAAGGTCTGTGCAGCAGTCGGTGTGGTTCATTAAGCTGCACACAGCTTTCCACAAAGCTTTTGAATTGCAGCTGTTGATTGCTCTGACCTCTCCTTGGCCGTCACCCCTCGAGCTGCCAAGCTGAGTGGGGACTGGGAGGCTCCTGGTTTCTGGGAGGACAAAGGGGTTGAGGGAGATGAGAAATGAGCTGGAAGAGTTCATGAGAAGTTACTGTGATCCATGGGCAGCTGAGCACCTTGCACCTGGCTGAGTTGGTTCTGCAGCATGTGGTGAGCAGTTGATGTTATGGGTGGCTTAACACAGCAAGAAACTGTACAGCGAAATTAGTCTTTTACAATTCTGAGGTGGAATGTGCAAAGCTTTAAAGAGTCTGTTAAATTTCCAGCTGATTTTTTTTTCTAACAGCATGTGTAGGAAAACTGTGTGGCAGCGATATTTAGCATTATCCAAACCCAACTTTTATTATCAAAAAATTTTAATACTAAAAGGGAATAGAAAGTAGATGATCGTTAAGGTCCCTTCCAACCCAAACCATCTGTGAGTCTATGGTAACTGCTTGTGCATCACTTCATTCTTTGGGTGGTATTCTCTTAATGATCTTGGATTTATTTTATGGGCTTATCTTTCTTTGTCTAAACTCCATTTTTCAAGGGACTGCTTGCAATGTAGTGATGCTTCATATGGAGGGAGTCACAGCTGCCTCCTCTGGGATGCTCTGCATTTGAGTTGGAGCCCATCCTCAGTCCAAGTGTCCTGTAGCACCTACTGTGTCAGCAAATAATATGTTCTGTTCTCATTGTGCAAAGCACAACTGATGCTTATTATCTTGTGGCTTTGGTTGGTGACCACCTGGCACTTGGCTAAAATAACAGCCTTAAAAATCTGTGCAAAAATACGGCACAAAGGGTAGAGCTTAAAACTGAGAACCATGCCTCTGTGGCCTTCATTAGGGCAGCTGGAATCTCCAGAAGGATGAATGTTCCAGCTGAGGCTCCTGAACAACCTGATCTGGTGGAAGGTGTCCCTGCCCATGGCACAAGATGTCTTTAAAGACCCTTCCAATCAAACCATTCTGTGATTCCATGAACCCAATCTCAATTTCTGTTCCTTCCTCTGCTAGTTTTGCTAGAGGTGCTTTCATTCTCACTGTACAGGGCTCCTTGGGAGGGAATGACTAAACACACCTAGTGCAGAGCTGAGGATGGAAGTCAGCAGCAGTCCGAGTCATCAAACCACTGACAGATGTTTTGAGGAAGAAAACCAGGGCTTTTGCTGCTCACTGAACTGATGGGGGATATAAGTTTCACACTCTTCTGGCCAGCAGCACGTTGGCTGCTCTCTTCAAACAGTGGCTGCTGCTTCCTCCCATTGTGTCTGGGGTCGAGCTGTCTGAGTGGCTGCATGCTCAGGCTAAGAATAGTGCAGACCCCAGGGTTTTGGCTCTGTATCCTGCATGTTGGCTTCTTTCCTGCCTGGGGCTTGGGAAGAGCCTGGGAAAGGGTGTGTCCTTCAAAACTGGTTGAAATGTGTTACTGGAGACTGTACTGCTGAAAATAACACAGAGGTTGGGCAGGGGAAGAGCTTCTGTTTCCTGCCTGGTACAGTAGCTCCAAGTCCTCTTTGGCACAGGCCAGAAATGAAGTCCTGACCCTCTTGCTAGTGGGATGTGGCCCTGGAGATGGGGTTTATGGCAGTCAATTTAGTCCCCTCTTAAAAGCAGGTAGCAGTATCACCAGTTTGGGGCATCAGACTTTATTTTTGGTAGACCTTTCACAATTTAGATGTATTAATGTATCTAAAAGGGCTTCTCATATCAGGGTCATTTTCAGTATCCATCCCCCAGGCCTGCTGCAGAGCTCAGTGGGGTCAGACTTGGATCCCTGTAAATCAAATACCAAAAGTTCTGTTTGTTGAGTCAACACCTCCCTCCCAAACCTCTCCAGAATGGTCAGCTTCAGAATCCTGTGGTTGATTGCAGTAAGATTTGTCAGGGAGGTGGTCTGGTTTTCAGCCAACCTTGTCTAAATATACCCTAGGGGACTAAGTTTCCCCCTCTAATTTTGTAGAAGCCTGACTCAGTAGCCTCTTTTGCTGATGCTGCAGCTAATTCTGCTTAAATTGAGGCATTTCTACCTATGCTGATGCACAAATCTGCAGCAGATCTGCCTGAATGCATGTGGGATCAATGGGGGATGCAGGGAGGATGTTCCAGCATGGGTGAGGAACAGCACAAGGGAATAGGGCTGTTGCTGCTACTGTCCTTGTCTTAATCAATTATTATAATCAGAGAATTTGTTTAAAAGCAGAAGTAGGCTGTGGAACATTGTCTGTGGCAAGCTCTGGTAACTTCACAGCATTTGGCTTTGTCTAGGGCAGGCAAAGCTGTCTGTTCCCTTTCTACTGCATCAAGAGAACACCATAATGAATATTAACCTCTCTATTACCCTGGAAAAAGAGTGAGGACAGCTGTCATTGTGCTTTTATCTTCTAGCTTTCTGACTATTTCCAGATTTATACTGAAAGACTCCAGCAAATCTTTTTTTTTTCTTCTAACATTTCACAGGTTCTTATTCAGATGTCAGCTTCCACCCAGCCTGGTGGTTCTGAGGGGATTTCAAGCATGTATGATCTTTATTGTCCTGTCTGAGAGGAAGGGCTGGGAAGGATTTTGTTTCCTGCCCTACCCTTTCTCTGCTGTGGGCAGGGGATCTCTCAAATTGTCACTCATCTTCCTTCCCTTTTGGTTCAGCTTCACAGCTTTTAGTCTGCAGCAGCTGGAGCCAAGGAGGGGTGGAGTGGGAACTCGTGGGGGCAGACCCTGAAGAAGGCAAATCCCAGTGATGTTCTGCTCATGTTTAATGGGATAGACCTGGGTCCCCTTCTCCTGACTCTCACAAAATCGCAGAATCACAGAATGGTTGGGAGCTTAGAGATCATCCAGTTCCACTCCCTGCCATGGGCAGGGACACCTTCCACTATCCTAGGTTGCTCCAAGCCCCATCCAGCCTGGCCTTGGACCCTTCCAGGGATCCAGGGGCAGCCACATCTTTTCTGGGCACCCTGTGCCAGGGGCTCCCCACCCTCACAGGGAAGAGTTTCTTTCCAAGAGGTGCAGTAACATTCCTTCCTTGCATAAGGCAGCTTGCTTTGCACATGGACAAAGCTGAGAAGGGAAGCAGCATTAAAATATTCAATACTGTGGTTGGGGACACTGTTGGGAAGACAAATTCCTGATGCCTTCTGGTATAGACCAAGCACATTCCAGTCTCATTTTCAGTCTAATTGAATGGGGGTTCTCTTCCATCTTGTGCAACTCTGTGTGCAGTAAATTACATTTTAAATTTGTTTCAGATGTATTTATATGGAGTTTAATTTGGTTGTAGGTGCTAGAACTCAAATACCACTTTCTTTTTTTCCCCTTGATGCATGCATAACTTTCCTTAAAGTAAATATTAAGGATGGTCTGATCTGCCTGAGCCAGGGTAGCAAACCCACCTACAGCTGGTGGAAAACTGAGTGGACTACAGTGAATGGAAACACATTTTGAGAAGAGCAGAGGAGATTTTAGCCTCTCCCCAACTTGATCCAGCTGAGCCTGTGCCTGTGCACACCATGGCTTGGCTCTCTGTAGCATTTGGAAGAGGAGAGGAAAGCTTTGCAGTTGTTGTTCAGTCTCCAGAGCCCTGCTGTGCTGACTAAGCACAAAGTGCTGCTTCATGGAGGGCTCCAGCATCTCCTGGAGTCTTCAGAGACGTGGTGTTGCTCCTGTGTGGATTTAACATCCCCCCTACCCCGGGTCACAGCCACCAAACAACTCTGCTCACTGTTTAAGCTCTGGTAATCTTGGCTGGATTTCTGGTTTAATTTGGAGACAGCCTGCTGCTGCTCTGCACAGTAAATGCCCTATTAAGCAGTTAATTATTTCTCTATAATACTAGCTTTTATCTTTAATACAACAGTTTTACTGTCTCTGATAATTACACAGTCTCAGATAACTCTCTTAAATCTAATGAGGCATGACAAGCTGTGTTCAACAAGGCACCACACCATTAACTTCTTACCTCTTACTTGTCATCTTATCACACTGAATTACTGTATTTCTAGCCTGAGTGGCTGTGGATACATAACATGTCACTTCTCATTAAGAAAATAATGAAAATCACCCCTGGTGCTCCTGTGGTTGGGCTAGTGGTCAGCTGGCTGGCCTGGTGGCCTGAGGACCCCTCCAACAGCTTCTCTGCAGCATTGTGCTCTTTGCCCCCATGAGCTGAGAGTTGGTTTAAACACTTCTGGCCACTTGGTTGGTCCATGGCTCTGATGCTGGTGGGTAGGTGAAAAGAAAATTGGCCTTTGAAGGGTATCAGTGGTGATAGATCATGTCTGTGCTGATGGAAGTCATTGCTGCAGGGATATTTCATGGTGGGATTCAGCTGGATGAGGGAAACCAGGGGGTTTTATTTAGACAAACTGCTGCAGCAGTGTCTGGTGTAGCTTGACTGGTGCTTTGTTACTCGGCAGTAATGGGTCAGGTCATTGCAGTGCTGGGTTCCTGTGGATTTGAGACTGACACCAAAACCCTGCATGTCCCTGACTGAAACCCTGGGATTAGGGGAGATCTCAGGACTGGAGAATGGTTCGGGTTGGAAGGGACCTTACAGAGTATCTTGTTCCACCCCCTGCCATAGGCAGGGACACATTCAACTGTCCCAGGTTGCTCCAAGCCCTGTCCAACCTGGCTTTGGACACTTCCAGGGGTAGGACAGCCACAGCTTCTCTGGGCAACCTGTGCCAGTGCCTCACCATCCTCACAGTAAAGAATTTCTCCCCTGTATCTAATCTACTCTTCCTATAGTTGAAAAAAGTTCCTCATTGTCCTGTCACCTTGCCAGTAAAAGTAGTACAGAGCTGCAATTTTGAAATGCCAAGGCTCCTGTCAGGGAAGTCCCTGCATCCTTCCATGTTGGATCAGGAGGGCATTTCCTAGGGGAAGGAGCGTGGGCTGCATTTGAGCAGTTACCCGACCTTGTGTGTTTTCAGGGAATGAAGAGCTCCTTCATTGTCACTACTGTAATTCCAAATTTCCTGGAAGGATTATGACAGATGGTAGGGAGTGGTGAACCCTCCTGTAGTATTCCTGAGGTCAGTCACTTCCCATGGCACAGGAATGCTGTTGCTGAGGGATGCCAGAAGCACACACCTCTCTCCAAACACCTCTGCTGTCCATCCTGGGGGTGCAGACCTTGCCCTGGTTGGTTTGCAGCCAGAGAATAGAATCGTGGAATCATTATAGTTGGAAATTCCAGCCAGGATCATCAAGTCCAACCATTAACCCAGCACTGCCAAGCCCACCCCTAACCCATGTCCCTGCAAACAACATCTGTGTCTTTTGGGCGCTTCCAGGGGCAGTGATTCCACCACTGGAATTCCTCTCACCTGGGGAGGGCCCTTTGGCTTTGCTCAACTTTAAACTTGCAAATGCTGAGGGAGGGTCCTGCAGGATTTTTTTACTACTTTTGCAGTGAGGGTGAGTGCAGGCTGCACACGTGGAGGGGTTTTCATCTGTGTAATGTAACCTCTCTAATTCCCTTTGCAGTAAAACGATTTAAGGAACCAAAAGCAGAGAGGCGTCCCTGGAGGATATGGTGAGATTTTTCATTTGAAACTTGAAAAGACTGTGTTTATAATATTTTTTCCTCTTATAGTAACAATCTTCTAGGCCCCCTGTGTATCCTGTATGATATTTAATTGTTAAATGAAATGTGCTGCTGCAAGGAAACCTATATAAAGTAGCTGGTGTTCCCTAGAAATAAAATTCCCTGCATAACTCCTCCAGAAAATCTTGGTTTTCCTCCAGGTTTTATGATACCTCCAAGCAAGCAATAGGTGCCCTCTTCATCCACTTTGCCAATGTTTTTCTGTCTGATCTCACTGAGGAGGACCCTTGCTCTCTGTGAGTACACAAGGCATTTGCATTCATGCCCTACTTCTGTCAATGGGAGAATTGTGTTGGGAAGGGTCATAAACAGTGGAAATGGATCCATTTGAAGCACTGCATGTGGATGAACCCTGCTGAGCTTGTTTTTGTGGTCTCTGTTGTCTTCTTTGCTATTTGGGGAATTTATAAATCAAACTTCAGACTTAATGTAAAAGTGCCACCCTTACTTCAGCCTCTTTGCAGATAAAAATTTAGTTTCAGTGTCAACCTCATCTCATTTTGAGAAACTCCTTTAGGCTTCAAAATGCTCCTTAAAACCTTCTGGCCCATCTCCCTTTTTTATATTAAAGTGCTGCACCTTGGTATGTTTCTTTAAGCAGACACAAGTTTGGCTGGGGCTGCACATAACCTCTCAAATGATGTATTATTGTTTTTTTAAACAGACAGTGTTTTAAAATAAACCCTTTCATGCTTATGCTGTGCCCTTTGGGTGTGTTGTTTATTTTTGATGTGTGTTTCATGTTTCCCTGCACTGCCTGACTTGTCATCCTGAACCAGGCAGCTTAAAACCCTCCAGCCCTGTCCCTGTCCCTGAGCCTTGAGGCTCATGCTCTGTGTCCTGCCCAGTATAAACCACCAGAGCCACATGTTTGTATGGAATGCTCTGATTCCAGCAGCTGGAAACTGTAAAAAGCCAGCCTGAGCTTTTGGATGTAGAAAAACTTAATGCTATGCTTTCAAAGTGGATATCAAAAGCAGATTGTTGTTTTCAGTTTTTTGGTTCAGAGGCAGTATTGAGTTCTGGAAAAGGAAATGTTCACTGCTGTAGCCTTGTGCTTGGCATTTTCTTCATGCTGTAGAAATCTGGCAGAAAATACTGCAATGGAAAACTGCATAAAAAAACCACGTTAGTCTATGTGACTTTTTTTTTTTTCCCTCTCTCTTTGGAGTTCATTAAAATATGAAGCCTTGGATCAGAGCTTGGATCCTGCAATCCCCAGAAGGTCCCTGCAGGTCTCCTGCCTCTGGCACTCTGCCCAGTGACACTTCAACATCCAGAGCTCAAATCCATTGAGCCAAAATCTCCTGGCAGGGATGGATTCAGCTTCTGGATCTGCAGTGGGACGTGAACTTGAGATTTTTGGGACCTTAGGGTTCTTGCTGCTGAGCCAGGGCCCATCACCTCTCCCAAAATCTGCCTCTCAGTCTGTGTCTCTGTTTTTGAGAGCCACTTGCAGCTGCTCAGAAAAATGGATTTTTTTCTCCTTCTGCTGCCCAGTTTGCAGAGCAGCTGTGGTACCCAAAAAGCTGCCATTTTCTTGTGTGAAATTCTGGAACAGTTTGGATCTGTTTCCTCTGTAACTTGAGATTTGATTCTGTTTAATAAGAAAAAAAAGATGCTGCAAATGGAAAGCCTCCTTTTTGGGGGGTAACTTTAAAGAAGTATTTATTGCTGTATGAATAAATGAGCAGTGACAGAGAGTTAGTAGAGCCTGTCCTTCTTGTTCTGAACAAGCTTTTAAACTAAGAAATTGCTGGTAACGCTCAGGAAGATGCAAAAAAAGAAAAAGGAAGTGCATTTGGATTGTTAAGCAGGGTTATTTAAAATTTCGAGGGTTTAAACATTCATTTCCATTATGAAATTAAAGATCTTTAGTAAGACTTAAGAACACAGCTGAAACCTGAATTTTCCTCTGCTCTTAGTTACCTTATTAATTTCATCCTGGATGCCACGCTGGGGATGCTGCTGATCTGGCTGGGTGTGAAAGTTGTCTCCTGGATCGTGCAGCACAAGAAATACACATACCTGGTCTTCGGGGAGTATGGTAGGTGTCAGCTCTCTGCCCAGAGGGGCTTGGTGTGCTCCCAGCTGGGCATGGGGACAGGAGAATGGCAGGAACTACAGTCTGGGGCTGAAATGTGAGCAGCTGCTTTCTGTTATCCCTTCTTCAAGGATACTGGTTTCTACTGGAGTGTAGCAGGGTGGTGAGGAAAAGCTGAACATTTCCTGGGATGTAGAATATACCCTAGGACATCTGTGTGGTAAATGAAGGGGTGTGTAGGGTTCTTTTGTGGGTTTCTTCCATGGGCTTTTCCCTACCATCTGCATTCACTATGTGGAGTTGTTCTTGCATTTGCCTTGAGTTGTAGTAGAGATCAGCCAGGCACAGTGTGACCCCAGAACTTGAGTTCTCTTCCTCTTTAAATTCCTGCCTTGAGGTGGAGAAAACGTTTCCAAAAAGTTGCTGTCAGCCTGCCCCACTAGAGGGTAGCAGTTCCCTTCCAAAAGAGCAGGGCCAGCTTGCAGGAGAAGCTGCGGGAAAGGGAAAAATTAATGCTTTACCTATTTTATATTACATTTAATGTATGGATAAATTCAGTTGTATTTCATAAAATAAATCTTATTCATAAAAATTGCAGTCTTGCCTTTAAGATGTTGATCATTAAGTCTGCTCTGAAGTTAGTCTTGTTTCTTTGTATTTTTAGTAGCTGGTCTGACATCTGAGCTGGTGAAACTCGTACCCAACTAGGATTAGTTTGGAGACCCCACTGCCTTGTGAACTTACTCAGCCTATGCTGATGGGTCGTGGCAGAGGATGAAGGGCCTGGCTGGGTTTGTGAGGCAGCAGAAGCAGCTACAGACTGGGAATGAGATGCTGTGATGTGGCAAGGCCAGCTCTGCTCAAACCTGAGAGCAGCTTTAAATGTGGGAGCTGATCTCCGGAGCAGTTTCAGCATCCGGACAGCAGACATTTGGTGGAGGGACTACCTTTTGTATTTTCTATAATAGCTTCTCCTTAATAATAAGTCAGTCAGATGAGACAGTAGAAGAATCCAGATGTTCTTAACTCAGGAACTGGAGTTTATCCCCTTTGGAGCAACAAGGACTGGAAGCCCAACCACCTCAGGACACAGCTTCAGCTTCGTGTGCCACGTCTGCACTTGAGCAGACGCAAAAAACATGAAAAGTGTATTGGCAGAGCAGTGATGAACTTCTGTTGAGCTATAGCTGGCCCCTCATTAGGGCTGGCTTAGACTGCAGAAACAGCTCCCTCCTTTGAGAAAACCTTGCTTTCATTGGTGAAAAACAAGTTTGTGCTGTTGCTTTAATTTGGTTCTTGGATTGGGAGTTAAATATCTCATCCATCAAGGACATTTTTTGGTGCAGGTCTCTGGCCAGAGTGACCCCAGAGGAAAATTCAGGTGGGAGCCAAGTGACATGTCCAAGGCAATCCTGTGGCAGGGCTGGGGAAGGAAAACACTCCCGTCCTCATCTCTGGTGTTAAGTAACTTCCAAAACAGTTGGGAAGACGCTTGTAAACTTTGTACAGTTTGATGCAGGCTCCAGGAATATGATTCATTTTCTGGGCTAATTGCTGTACCAGACTTTTGCTCCTCAGGAGAATTGAGGGAAGCAACATGAGTCCTGCAGAGGAGAAAACCAAGGCAGCACCAAATCCATACTGCAAACAGCAGTCAGTGCCATTGCTCCAGCCATTGGAACAGAACGGCTGTGGTTTTGTCCAGTAGAGCCAGTACCCATCTTCTTGCATCAACTTAGACGGGAAAAAAAAAAAAAAATTGGCCCAGCTGTGTCCTTCTAGCGTCCCTGCAGCTGATGCAAACCACTGCAGTTATCCCTTGGTGTGGCCTGCAGCAGTTCCTCCTGCTCTGTGGTTGCTTCTCCTGCCCCCAGAGCCCTGGCTGGCTCCCCCTGTGCAGCTGCAATATCTGCATTAATGGAGAAGTAAAGTAAAGGGAAGAGAAAGAACTTAAATCTATGCTGCTATTTTAAGCATCCAGCTGTCCAGAATTGTTTAGAAAAATCAATTACTTCCATATTTCCAAAAACCCAGGAACAGGCATTCTGAGATCAGTCTCTCTTGTGCCTGAGCTCATGGCCAAACACTGCTGCAGCCAGGAATGACCTGTTTTACAGCTAGTGGGAAATCAAAGGCTCCTGTTTGCTTATGTTCCTCCATCTTTTGCCCAAAAGCTCTTGATTACTCTCTGAATTGCCTCTAAGCACAGGAAACTGCATTTTGGAAAATGCTGTCTCTTCTCAGGATGTCTGACTCCTAAAATCAAAGATTGGGGAAGTGTATTCTTGGCACAGGTGGCCTTTGGGGAATCAGGGTTGCCTTACACTTACTCAGAGCTAACAAACTCCTACCCTTGGAGGTGTTGAAGGCCAGGTTGGTTGGGACCTTGAGAAACTCCTATGGCAGGGGATTTGGAACTAGGTGATATTTTTAAGGTCTGTTCCAACCCAAACTATTCCGTGATGCTTCTGTGAAATTCCATAAATGCACCACTGCTGAAGCAGGTCGTGGTTACAGGAGCTGTCCCTGTAGGGAACCATCACAGGGAGGAGAACAAAGCAGAGTTTAAGCTTCAAAAGAAGTGGAGATGGATACCCAAGTTCTTGGAGGTGCTGTTGGGTCGGGACAGACTGAGCAAGGGAGTTGCTGGCTCCAGTCAGGGTGTGCAGATCAAGCCTGATTGAACTTTGTGCCTCATCTCCAAACTACTCCAGCTCACTTCTCCATCCCCATGGCAGTGAGCAGCTCCCTAGAGAACACTATTGATATCTTCAGTGTCCTGACATTTTAATTGTGTTTAATAGTTCTCCAGGATTACTTTAGGAATACCCCAGTATTTCTTTTAAGTAAGCAAATGTGATGAATTAGCACTGAGAGAGAGATTTCCTGCAATGTGCAAGTAAATTTTTCTAGATGAGCATTTAAAAAATGAGAGGGAGGAAAAGTGTTCTCACTGGAAAATGTCCCTCTGGATGCCCATCTGGATGTTGACTTGTGTAAGACTGTAGCTGTGGTCACTGGCTATCTAAGCCTGATGCTTTGTGCTCATTCAGTGTCTGAAAATGGAAAGGCATCTTGCTTGGAGGCCTTCAAAGTCTGTTTAGTGGCCTGTTGAACTCTGCTGGTCAAATTTAGTTCTAAGAGAATATGCTTTGTGCCAGCTGCTGAGTTTAACTGAGGACCTGTGTAGGCTGCTTTTGGCCCCGTGGTGATGTTGTACAAAATTTCCATAACAAATATTCCCACGTCCTGGAGCAGTCAAGGGAGCTGGCTGCTAATGCTTGAGGAAATACTGCTGGAAATAGCTCTAACCTGAGGGGCTGTCCTGTCCTCAGCCTGCTTTTCCACCCCTAGAGCCAGGGGGGGAAAGAGAGGACTGAGGGTCCTGCTCAGGGACTGAGTGTGTGGTTGGGTCCCTTCCTATGAGCAGGGGTGCAACGTCTGAGCCTCCTGAAACTGGATGACAGCAACACTGTTCCCTGCAGTTTGAATATCCACAGGGACCAAAGATCCAGAGCAGTGGTGTGACACTGCACACTGGGGACAGATTCCAACTGTACACTCCCTTTTCTCCAGTTCAGCAATGTGACAGGTTGTCCAGAGGAGCTGGGAATGCCCCATCCCTGGAAGTGTTCAAGGCCAGGTTGGATGGGTTTTGAACAACCAGGTCTAGTGGGAGGTGTCCCTGCCAATGGGGTCCCTTCCAACCTGCACCATTCTATGATTCAATCTTTTTTTTTCAGTTGCAGAAAATGCCAGAGAGGGTCTGGGGTGTCCAGTGGACCCATTTGGCTGCTCTGATTCATCACATTCCCATCTCTAAAAACCTGTTATTGCCCTTCAAATGAGCATTTTACACAGTTCAGAGTTTAATACTGTTTCCTACCCTCCTCTGTACTTGGCACTGATAATTAGATCCCTTGGTTTTGGAAGTACCATTTGAGTATCTCCTAAGAAGTTTTTATTGAGTTTTTCTACCCCTACCTTGTCACTCAGTACAACTTCCAGTGCTTTCAAATACTTGCCTTTCCTCAAACCCCCTGAACCCTCCACTTTGGCTGTGGTTGAGCTTTTTTCCTACCTGCTCTGTGCACACAAGTCCTCAGCAGTCTGTAAATAAAGCTGTCTGGCAGGAACATGTGGGCTGTGCTGACAGCTTGGTGCATTAGGCAGCCTGGATTAAGACTAATCCTGTTGTGTGGTAACAGCTCAAATACCTCAAGCACTGCTGCTCTGGCTCTCCAGCAGTTGGGCTCCCATGTGAAAGTGGAATGTAAGACACATTTGTGTGAGGTTGCCATGGGTTCCTGTGGTTCTTGGGCTGCTCCAAGGAAGTTTTGCTGGTGGTGGGGAGCACCAGGAATGCTGTTGGAGTAGAGCAGTCAAAATTCAGTGGGTGCATCCTTTGGGGTGAAAGAGGATATTCATTTCTACAAGGATGGGAGATGGAAGGTAGGAAGGTATGAACACCACAGAGGGAGTTCATTAAGCCAGAGGGAGAGGTTTGTGATATGTAGAGATGAGATGTGCTGGTTACCTCTCAGCTGGAACCAGACACAAGGAACTGGAAGGGTTCAGAGGGAGTGTGATAGGTACAAGCACCCAACAGCTGTGATGTGGAGGCTGCAAAGATGATTCCGACCAATTCCCCACTCTGCTGTGTTCAGAGCTTGCCTTTCTTAGGAAAGAGGAGGTCTATTTTATTCTAATTTTTTTTAGCCTCCAGGTAGCAGATTAGTTTTTGCTGGCTGGCATGGTGGGGCAGAAAGTCTTGTCGGTTCTTCTTGAGATTTATGTATAGAAATGCTTCTAGAAGAAGAATCCTTTCCCATCCACAGAGCAGGGCACCTCTGGGCAACACTCCATCTGTCACAGACATCAGGCTGAATCTGAGGATGCCTCTGACCAGCTTTCTGTAGGAAACCAGCACGTACATGAGCTCAGCTCCAGTCTTCCAGCCTTTCCCTACTGTGGAAGGAGATGGGGCAAATCTGTCTTATAGGCTTGTCTAGGGACCACACCAAAAGCTTCCCTGATGAGATGCCAGGAAATGTTGAGTTGTTGACTTGTTCCTGGTGTTGGTTAGAGTTCGGTGAATTAGTGATGTTAGGTGGTGGATTAGTGGATGATGAGCACTGGGGTGGATCAGTGGTCCCTGGATGACTCCACACCTGCTGAGGTAAGAAGCAGACAGCTGCATTCCTTGGTGAAGTGGAAATGAGCTGCTGTCTCTAAGTCTCCTTTGCGGCCCTTAAGGCCACACTGCTGTTTCATTTTCACCTTTGTCTTGAATCATTTTGGTGCAGAGCAGCCTTCTGTCCTTGGGAGAGCAAGGTGCAGTAAAAAATAACAGTAGAACCATGTTCCTCTGATCTCCCTGCTGAGTGTGGAAGTTAAGTCCTTAATACCCCAGCAAGTCCATGCCTAGGGTGGGTTAAGAAGCAGGTTGTTTTTCCTAGGGTCTGTTATCAGCCTGGTGAGCCAAAACCTGCCTCAAGCTGTCTGGTCACAGAATGCAGAACAAAGAGCCAGAGGCCACTGTCGTGGTGGTGACCTGTCCCTGCAAGGGGGCAGGTATTTGAGAGAGATCTCAAACTTGCTGCTGCTTTTTGGGCAAGCTGAGATGACAGAGAGAAGTGCTGTCACAGAGAGCTGTTTCACAAAGGGTGCTGTGGCTGTTAGTCCTGTCCCTCCATGGGGGACAGAGCACAGCTGACAACACAGAGCAGAAGGGAAGGAGTTCAAATGCAGAAAGGATACAACGGATGCGTTTGTTTTCCTGTTTTGTTTGTACTTGGAGCTCTGATGGGTGATGATAAGGGGGGGTTTCTGGAAGAATTGGTTTGTTTTGGGGCATGGGGCAAAAAGATTCACTTGACCCAAGGTGGGTGCCAAAGGCAGCCAGGCATCCTAATCTATTGGGAGAGGCTTTTAGGAGGATCAAAGCCTCTCTGACACCCGCCTGTAGCTGCCAGCTGCCTCTAACACTGCTCCCATCTCCTCACAGACCACCCATTAAGCTGTTGCCTGCCAGGGAGTGGAGATTCCTCTCTCCAAAATCCTCCACAGGCTCTGCTGGGTGTGCTTCCACATAACCTTCCTGGCTCCCTCTTCCTGCCCTCCCTCTGCAGTTCCTGCTGGTTTGACTCTCTCTGCTTGCTCTCCTCATCCCTGCACTCTTGGCCTCCCAGTCCTTCCCTCTCCTTTACTTCCTTCTCAGCCATGGCTTGAGCAGTTAAGAATTTGGGGCACAAGGTGATCCTAACTTGGACGCTACCAGGATGCTTCTGCTTTTTAGCTGTAGCTTTGCAACAAGGCAGATTTTTTGCTACTTTGCTAAAAAAATGATAGAAAAAGGACAAATGTGCCTGGAAACCCGTTTTGCACTTGCTTGGAAGCCAGTCCCCACAGAGCTGGGGCTTGGTTGGACACCAGCTCTTGCCAAATTCCAGTGTGTGCTGCTGGTTTTTGTGGCCAGAGGTTTTTATTGGAGGGGAGAAATGTGCCTTTGCAGACTGCTGGTGTTGTCTCCCCCTGTCACATCTCAACAGAACTGCGCTGAAAAGTGGAGAAAAGTGGGCAGAAGTGAAGCAAGGCTCCCAGCCTGCTGCCATCTGACCACATCAAGCATTGGCATCTGTCAGTGCCAGCTGCACAGGTTCCCTTGCACAGATGGAATTCCAATTTCCAGACAGATTATGCCGGGAACAAGTGTTGCCAGGGGTTATCTTTGTCTTTAAGTGGTAAGAGGAAATGCTGCAGCTTTCATGAGCCAGATAGAGTAGATCAGTTTTGCAGACCTGAGATGTTCTGGAGAGCCAGGGGAGATGATAACCAGCTGGCAGGGTGCTCACAGAGGGCTGAAGCAAGCACATGTAATGGATACAGAACCATTTTTGTTGTTAACAATACAAATATGCTTTTCTTTATTTCTAAGTGAGTACCCTGTTGGAAACATTCATATTTAATTAGCATTGATTCTATTTGAGTGAATTGCTTTGAAACCTGGGGGGATAGAGTCCCTGTCTCTTGCTCAGACAGTATCACATAACCAGCCCTTCACTTCATCAGCACAATGAAATAATTCTGTTCAGGCCTGGGAAGTTACGCTGCTTGTAGTGAAGATGACCATTATCACCAAATTTGAAATTTTCAGAACTGTTTCTGGCAACTATGTGGGTAACGCTTGGCAGGGAGCACATTGCAGATTGTATCTTTAATGATTTATTTGCATTTACTTTATTTTATAGAAGAGTGTGCAGGTACTGACTGATCCTTGTAGAGAGGAGGGTCAGTATCAACCATGAGGCAACTTTCCTGCAAGGCTGTCTCCTCCTATCCTCTGTCCTAGGTTTAATATTCTGTTTTTCCAGGTGACCCTCCACAAGCTGCTGCCTGGATTGGCCAGTGTATCCTCTACTTGCTGATAATGGTTTTTGAGAAGACTGTGATTAGCCTTGTCCTGCTTATCCCTGGTTGGACAAAGGTAAGCAGTACTTTTTTAACTGTAGCTGTTGTGGTTTCTTTTTGTCAGCTTTGCCTGAATCATGGTTCCCATTATTGGAGGCCTTTATTCCTCACATTTATTGACATCACTCTGTAATCATTAGCTGTTACTTAAATTTTAGGAAACATGACTTTCATAATGGTTTGGCTTTTGGTGCATTCTCTCACTAGTCAAAAGCTAATGGAATAAGATGATGCTTTAATTTTCTTTCCCATTCTTGGAAGGCTAAAAAGGGCTGGGCTGGCAACTGAGCTCCTTCAGTTCTGCCAGAGGATTTCTGTGTTATTCTGTCAAGTCAGTCCATGTTGGTGTTTTGTGATCCCATGCTTAAATCAGGGGGACTCTTAGAGATTAATTTGGAAAGTGCTGTTAATTTGGAAATAGAAGTAGTGCGTTGTCTTGTCCTGCTCAGCTGATTCTGTATGCCAGCAGCGTTAATTGTGTTGATCAGAAGTTTATCTTTAAAAATAAAAATAGCCTGTGGGGCTTTTAGCCACATACCTGTTGGCAGGTAGGTGTGATGGACTTAAATACATAATTCTGAGAGTCAGAGGTAGCTCCAATTTGGAGTCCACTTTCACCAGGCTCTCAGGTACCAGGCACTGTGCGTAACTTGACTGAGGAGTTACCTCCCAGTCTGAGAGCACTTACCTCTTCAAGGGTTGTCCTTCAAACCCAGTAGCCCACAGTGCTCACACTTGGATGTGAACTTCTTCAGCAGCATGAATCCAGATCCAGAGATGCTGCTGGATTCCTCTCCATGATTACTGTTCATAGCTGTTGTCCTTGTTCTGCAGGTGAGCTCCAGGGAGCCAAGGGAAGTCCCACCAGTTTTTGCCATGGATAGTTACACTTCGTTTCTGTACAAAATCATGTGTTTGGCAGCTGGGCTAAAGGAGTATCCTGTGTAATCTTTTAAGAGCTGGGTTGAAGCACAGGCTTCAGAGCTCTGGCTGCTCATGTAAGACAACCAGTTTACATCAAAGGTCTTGCAACAGAGCTGCTCAAATAAAGCTTCTAAATGTTGTCTCCTCTGCAGCTTCAGCAGATCCTCCTGGGTTACATCCCAAACCCTCAGCTGGAGCTTGTCCTGGTGATGTTTGTTGTGCCTTTCATAGTCAATGTAAGTGGTGCCTCTGCCAGTGCTGGGTGGGCTGGTTTGGAAATGACAGTTCACCCTCATGGGAGTGTGCACAGGGACTGGCTGGGGGCAGCCTTGAAGTGGCTAGGACAGGGTGGAGGGGTGTGTAAAGAAATCTGTCACCAATCTGTCACTGCCACAGTCTCTGGTCCCAGTTCCTGTCCCTTCCTCTGAGCTGCTGTGGGGATGACTTCTTCACCTCTTGGAATAAAGCTGGGTCTTGTTAGGTGAGAGCTCATCTCAGCAGCAAGCTGTGGGCATGGGGATGCCCAAAACCTTTTAATGTCCTATAGGATGGCTTGTGACCTTGACAGTCCAGTCATTTGACTGGATGTCAGATTGTGTGACAAGGTGCTCAAGGTTACCCAGAACTGCTCGTCTCAAAACTAGTTTGACAAAACCTCTTGAAAGCTCAGCTCTTTCCTGGTTCCCTCGTTCTGGGTAATCCTGGAGCTGCTGCTCAGTTCCTGCTAAGGTGGGAAGTGAGAACAAGGTGTTAACACTCAGATGCTCCCTGGACAAGCAGGGTGATGAACTTTCAGCTCATCCTGTGCACATTTCAATGGATGCAGCACTGGCCAAGTTGGATTGGTCTGCCTCTCTCCACCATCCGAGGCTGCATTTCCACATTAGAAAGCAAATTCTGGCCCTCAAAGAACTGACCAGGGACTGATTCAGGCAGATGAACTCTGGATAGATCTTGCTTGGTTCAGTGGTTATGTTCTGGTGAAAACTCGGCCTATTGTGGTCTTACTTAATCTGCATTTTCAACAACTATGGAAACAATAGGACTTGTGTAAGAAGGGACCTAAGGAATTTGACTCATCCAGTCCCCATGGTCACAATTGAAGCAGGGCTGATTTAGATACGAGGTTGATCAAGGCTGGATGTCTGGAGAAGCCAAGAGGAGAAGAAAGATTTGTGACTGAATGTATTTTGGTCTCTGCAATCTATTGATGTAACTTTTTTCTCCCTGAGGCCATTATGTTCTGGGTTGTGGACAGCTTGATCATGAGGAAATACAAGCAGAAGGATACCCTAGACATCAATGGATCCACAGAAACTCCTCGGGCCAGGAGGACTGAGGAATCTCAGGTAAGACCAGGGATGCAAACTTGTGTTTCAGACCAAGCTGCAGACCTGTGGGATGGTCTGTAAGAGACCCTGTAAGAGAACATCGCATTGCCTGGACCTGAGGTGGTGCTTCATGAATGTGGGTGATCACCCTGCAAAGTCAAACTCACTCTAACCATGAGCAGTGTCACGGCCCAGAAAGTGTTGCTGAAATACTGTCCTGAATGATGACAATATCCTGGGGGGATGAGCTGGCTTCTGCACTGATCTCTGTGTGCAGGATAAAACTGTCACTCTGAGCTTTGCTAGATTTAATTGTAATTAAGTTTGGCTGGGAAGAGCTTACTTTCCTCTCTGGAATTGTTAGTGTCCCTTTTAGAGGACAAGGCTTAGCTGGGAATCCTGTTTTTGTCAACATTTGGTATTTTTTCAACCAGATTATTGTCCCTTAGCTGGAGGAAGCTGGGTTTTGTGTAGTCTGAGCCCTACAGTTAAAAGTTATGGTGGGGATGGAAATGTTGCAGTTGCAGCAGACCTTGTTCTTCTTAATCACATGTGGTTTGTTGGGTAGGTGGGGTCTGCTTCTTACTGACCTTTGGGCAGAGTCCACAGTCCTGGTCCCTGGGAGGAATTCCCTTCCTTCTGCTGGCACCCAGGCCTGGTTTCAGTGTGTTCTGTGTACAACTGCTGATATCCTGCAGCTCACTGGCAAGACTTACCGAGATAAGATAATTTCTGGCAATCACAAACTGGCTCCTGGAGGAACTTCTGCTGAGGAATTTAGGATGAACATAAATAGCTCTTGCTCTCTGAGAGTTCTTTCCTAAGGAGTAACTCATTTCTTGTGCTGATAGATGGGATGGCCCATCACTGGTGACATTGCAGCACACACAGAGTAATGTTTTAATAGTGGCAGTCTGCACAGCAGCCAAGGCTTCTGTGTCCCAGGGAGTGGAGATGTCCCAGGGGTGCAGTGGGGAAGTGGCCACTGCTCATGCAGTGCTCCCTGGCAGGGAGGACAGGCAGATGTGAGCAGCTGTTGAGAGAAGAGAGTCACTCCTCCTTGCCCTGCCTCTGGATAAACAGCTCTGGCAAGGTCACTGGTGGTAAAACCCTGCCCTGCTCATTGGATGTGTGCCTGGAGGCCCAAGGTCAGTTGGAATTGCACCAGCTCAGAAGCAGAGCTAAGGAGGTGACATTTCTATTTGAGACATCTCCTTTGCAGCTTTTGGAACCAAACCTTGCAGCACCCAGGCTGACGGCTGGTGTCAGAGGTACTGCTCCATGGAGAGAGAGCTGCCTCTCTGCCTTGTTCCACTGGAACACTGTAAGTGTTTTGTGACCTCTAGCTCAGATTTGGATAATCTGAAGGAACAGTACCTGCTAATTTCTACATGCTACTAAAGCCTCTTTTGGCAGGTCAACAGACAGGAACTTTCAAGTAGTGGAAACAATTCCCACAATTTGCCACTTCCTGTCAAAGGTTTCTCTTGTCTTCAAGTACCTGACTGCTTTTCTCTGAAGACTTAAAATTCAACCCTGTGCAGGTCATCTGTTTGTCCTGGAACCCTCTGATCCATCACTGCAGTGGTTTCTCCTTGGATCAGTCTGCAGGGATTGCCTCCTTCATGCTCAAACGTGTTCCTGTGCCTCTGGCCTGACAAATATTTCGGGCAGAGAAAGAAACTTATGAAGAAATACAGAAGTGGGTGACCTGTTTTCCAACTCTTTCTTGGCACTGGGCCTTGAGGAATAACCTTAAGCTCCTGCTTCAGGTGTCAGCTTCTTAAGCTGTGAGCTAAAGTTCATGTTGACTGGCTGAGCCCTACAGCTGGATTGACTGGAATTGAAGCTCAAAAGCAGAAAATAAGCATTTTCTGGGCTTGTTGCTGCTAATAACCTGTTCAGGTAGGGGAGTTTCTTGTTTCCCTGCTGCCCAGTGGAGGAGGAAGGGGGGCTGAGGAGTGTAGGGCAGAGCTAATGTGTCCCACAGGTTTATCAGGGTTCATCAGGGCTGTCTCGCTGCAGGCGCCACCAACTCCCCATCTCACTGCAGACTTGAATTTCAGCCCTCTGCCTATCTCACCAGTGGAGTGTCATTATTTTCATATGAACCAGCAGTTTGTGTTTGGGAAAGGAGGGGGAGCGATAGGAAGGAGAATGGAAAGAGTGGGCTGAATTAACCTGTTAAAAGCCCACACTCTGTGCTTTCTCAAGGGGCAGCAGGACACCTCAGCTCTGTCCTTGGCTTGGTAGAGCAGTTGGGCAGCAAGAAGAAGCCCAACAACAGCACTCCTGCTTCTGGTGTCACTTACTGACTCTGTGGGTGCAGCCAAGGAAGTGACAGCCTCTTGTGGGCTTTAAAGCTCCTTTGGTGAACCAGAGGATGAGCTCTTGATACTTCTTTACACTGAATCCCTGAAAGGGACAAACTCTTTCTTGATGTTGGAAGAATTTCTCCCTTTTTTCCTTCCATGTCAGTCTTAAGCTTTGTGTTGTTTCAGTCTCCTGCCCTGCCTTGTAAATGTTCATGGAGAATTTTTTTTCCCCTCTTTTGGGATAGAAAAGGATCTCTTGAATACCAGTTTGCATACAGTGCTGTACAGCCTGAGGAAATCAATTCATCTACAAGGCCCTTATTTTTGCTTTGTATGCGTCCTGCCCTTGACCCGAGGCTCTTTTCCCTTGCCCTTGTAACTCCCAATGAACTTTAGATCTTATCAGTGATTTCTTTGTTTCCTCCACTCAGGAAAACAAGTCAGTTTTAATAATGTTTTATTAGATCTTTTTTCAGTTGTTGTTTTTTTTCCCCAGGGAGGTGGATGAGTTTCTGTTCCTTTCCTGAAGGCTTACATTTGTAGATACAACCCTTAAAGCAAAAGTCCAGTAATGGTGGTACTTGTGAGAAAAATTAAGGTAAAATTAGAGGCTGCTTTGAGGCTGGAAGGAAAATTAATAGACTACATGAAGGCCTGCCTTTGGTCAGAATGGAGTTCAGCACCTGTCTTAATTCCCTTCATAAGGAACTCTGTATTTTGGCCTTCATTAGATGAAGATGCTGATAGACACCAATACAGTGCTGCTTACTTTTAAGTGTTGAAGCACTTAGAAAGTCCAAGAGCAAGTTGGATTTGCCTGTTGCTTAGCCAAGAAACAATTTTATTTTTGATTTTTTTATTTTTATTTAGCTCAAACTCGTGGTGAACTCAGGCAAGGGACTTTACAGGGAATAGAAATGAAGGTGGGCATAAAGGTGCCTCTGGAAGGGAGCTGTCCCTCCTCACAGCCCTTCTGACTTGTGGCAAATCATGCTGTGGAATGTGTGAAGTGTTTGATGACTGCTGAGTGAGACAGCAGCACATTGTCCCAGCACTGGGAAACCGTGTCCCACTCCCAGCTGTGCTACCAACCCTCTGTGATCCTGACCTGGATGCATCTGCAGGGAAAGAGCCTTGTCCAAGTTGTTCTGAAAACTCCAAAATTGGAGTTGGGCTTGAAAATGCTGTCTGAGATGTGTCCTGTGGCTGTCATGGCAATGAGGTGCTCTCTCATGGCACTGCTTCATGGGGAATTGTGGAAAGGTTACTGAGGGACTCTTGGCTTGTGTGGCTTCCTACAAATGTGTGGTGGGCAGGTAGCAGCCTGGATGGATCTGGATGCACAGCACTGTGTCACCATCCCTGCTTGGCTGCAAGGGGGGTTGAGTTTTCTGCTGAAATCCACCCAAATCACCAGTTCAACAGGCCCCACAACCAGTCTGTTGCAGCCTGTCAGAGCTCAGTGTGTTCACAGTGCTGCCTGTGAGTAATTACCCACACATTTCTTCAGGTTCAACAGCATCACAGTATCAGTGTGATAAACAGAGGAAATCTTCACGTGAGAGAAATGGAAACTTTCCAGTGTGTGTCCTGAGCCAAAAAAAAAAATTCCTTGAAACCAGTGAGGGGGACAACAAGAGAGCTTAATCCGGTCTGCTGCTGTCCTTTGGGTGTCTGACTGTGAAGAGAACACTGGATGGAGGGGCTGGGGGGTGTGAGGGTGGGGAGCAGGAAACCTTCCCCTGCAGCTCTTCTGCTGCTCCTTTGAAGTCACTGACTCACTGGAGTTCTGTTTTTCCTGTTTAGTGGTTTTGTTGCTGTGGTGACTGGCCCTGTGGTGCTGCCTGAGTGCTGACAAGCAGAGGGCACCTGAATTCCCAACTTGGAGATAGACAGAGATATGAGTAATTCTCCCTGCTCCTGGTTTTGCCCAGGGGATCCTGGGCACTGGGGGGCTTTTGGGAATGTTCTGTGTGTGAGCACTGGGCTGAAAGTCCATGAACCATCCCTTGAATTATGCCTTTGAGTTGGGAGGCTGCCAGGTCAGGCACAGGGAGACTTCACACTGACAGTGCAGCTTCTCTTGCCCAAATGTGGGTGTTTGAGGAGATGGTGGTGGGAGAGGGTTGAGCAAACAACCTGGTCTGGAGCTCTGATGAGGAGCAGCTGAGGGGACTGGGGATGCAGGAGAAGAGGAGGCTCAGGGGTGACCTTACTCCTCTCTACAACTCCCTGAAAGGAGGTTGTAGCTAGGTGGAGATCAGTCCCTTCTCCCAGGTAATAAGAACACGACAAGAAAGAACGGCCCGGAGTTGCACCAGAAGAGTTTTAGATTGGATATTAAGGAAAATTTCTTTACTGAAAGGATGGTCATGCACTGGCACAGGCTGCCCGGACAGATGCTGGAATCACCATCCCTAGAAGTGTTCAAAAAACATGTAGATGTGGTGCTCAGGGACATCTAGGTTTAGTGGCGAACCTGGCAGTGCGGAGTTAATGGTTGGACTCAGCCTAGGAGGTCCTTTCCAAGCTTTAGGATTCAATGATTTTAATATACCCAGCCATGAGTATTATCCATGCACACTGCTGGCTGGCTGGCATTTGGTTTCAGCTCTTCAGCAGTCAGTGCAGCCATCTCCTGGATAAAATCCAATTTTTTTCCTCATCTGGAGGATGTGGCTGGACAATGCCCACATGTGGCTCTGTCTGCATCTTGTAAATGCTCCAGGCTGGTGGCAGCCAGTTTAGAGCAGCCCATGGTAGCCTCAGGTGTGGGGTTAACTACTGAGGGTGTAGGGGTTCCATTGGGTCCTCCAGCAAGAAAAAGAATGTGCTTTTTTACCTCAAACACCAGTGAGAGGTGTCACTGCTCTACTTTGGCTCCCATCATTCGGTCTGAGCCAGGAGCTGCTGTGCCAGGAAGAAATGAGGTGCTTCCAGGCTAGGACACCTCTACTGAGCTGGCTGGCCATGGCTGAAGTTGAGCCTGTAGCTCTGCTTGCCCTTCTGGCTGAGCTGTGGAGGTGACAAGCAGCTGGAGGCCTGGGAAAAGGTCTACATGTGGTACAGCTGTTCACAAAATATGTGGCCTCGTTTTTGTACATCTCCACTGAGGCTTCAGCCAGGCCTGAACATCCATATGTGAGTCCTGTCCCATGAGAACAGAGCTTTGTGCTGCCCATTTTGCTCTCAAGGAAGGGAGCTGGGACACCAGATGGTCGTGGTGCCTGTGCCCAAATCTGTTTGGCTGTCGTTGGAGAGATGGTCTTGGACTTTGAGGCCTTGCCCATCTGCCAGAGAGGATTGGATCTGGCAGCAGACCCCTCTAGGAATGCTTGACTCATTCAGCAAGCAGTGCTGAGAAGATCTGAGACCTTTGACTCCATCAGCATCTGTCTGTTCTCCTTTCTAGGTATTGCTCTCTCCAGACATGGATTTTGATCAGTCTGAAAGCGACCAGGATGTTTCAGGACTCTGGGGAACCAACCAGAAGATGAAGCAGCCCAGCTATCAAGTGGTCATCTGACAACCATGGGACAAGGGAGGTGGAGGAAGGAGCAGCACTATGATCCTTGAGCTGGCCAAGGAAGGACAGGGTGGGGAATACTGGGTGACCCTTGTGGATCTACAGAGATACAGCCTTTTGCCTGCCTCATCTTAGAGCAACCCTGCAGCTGTCTTGGGGATGGTATCTGTGCATCCTGTACAGGCTCAAGCAGTATCTGCTTTATCTGTCTGCCCCACACACAGGCACGTTGAGGTTGGGGATACAGGGATGTATTTTCCCTGGCTGGACAATTGGGTGTGACTTTTTTTTTTTTTTTTTTTTTTTTTTCTTTTGTCAGGGCTAGAGACTGAAATGAAAAGACTGTCTGTTTTTTTAATAGAAAAATCAAAAAAAGGCTCTTTTCTGTACTACCTGAACTGTGACACTTTTATATGCACAATGCTCAAAAGAATTGGTCTGCAATATGTATTTAAATTTCCCTTGAATTGGGAAGCTTGTCCCAGTGGATCTAATTCTTTTTACTGTTTTATAAGGAATCCAATAAATATTTGACCTAAAATTGCTTCACAGATTAAATGCCTTCACGTGCTTAATGTTCTGCACAACCCTAACACTGACTGGGAGGAAGGGGAGATGTTGAAATCTTTCCTCACCAGGGGAGATTGTGTTTCTGCTGCAGGGCTGTTCTAGTAACCCAACAATGAAGAGCTTGAGCCACAGAGCTTGGTTTCTGTGGTTGAGGGGTAGGATCTGCTTCAGTGCAAAGCTCTGATGCTGCAGCATCAGCCTGTGCTGGGCTCCAGAACAGACTCAGAGATGGATCCCAGTCACCACCTTACAAGGGAGTGTTTACTGGAAGTTGACAACTTGCCTTTTTACTTAGTTTAAAATAAACAGCTGAAATCTCTGCAGGATCAGATTCAAACTGTATCTGTATTATTAGCTTGCCCTGTTCTGGGGGTAAGGAAGGACCCGGGGTAGTACAGCTGCTGGAAAAGACCCTGGCTCACCCCAGGACTGGCATTTTTTTGCTCCAAGTGTGAAGTGCAGGGTTTTGCTCTGTTTGCTTTCCTCTTAGCAAACTGTATTTGTCTGTAAACACAAAAATGCAAAACACTTTGCAGCTGTCCTGGGGAGAGAGTGAGCACAGAGCAGCTGCACCACCCCTCTCCCAGGCTGGATGCAGAGACACAGCTGTGGAGAGACCCATCCAGAGTCCAAATGGGGGGATAGTCCTGGACCAGGGATCCAGGATCTGCTGGGCTGGTATCCCTCATGGAGCCATAGCCAGGCATTGCTTCTTGCAAGACAACTCCCCTTAAGTGACGGACAGGAATGCTATTGTATTTTTCCTTTTTCCCTTGTATTTTTTCCCCAAGAAAACAGCCCTTATTGAGTAAAAATTAAAGAACTTGGATTTTCTAACTTGGATGGATTTATATGTCAAGGTTGAGCTTGGAGCATGTGAAGATACTTGGTGGGGATTTTTTGGGGGTTTGGTTTGTTGTTTTTCTCCAGACTTCAAAGTGATTTGAAGCCTTAAATGCAAATCAAAGCCTCGGATGCCCCTCAGTGAACTAGACACGCTTGGCTACACTTGCAGCTGTGTAGCTTTAAACTTTTTTTTTCTGGAAATTAAGTCATTTTTTGTTTTTCTTCCTTAATGAAGGGTCAAAATCCTACTTCTGCTGGCACATCAAAAGGCTTTTGGAACACATGGCACACAGGGCTCTGAATAGATTATTTATATTGCTCAGTGCAGTCGGTTTCACAAAACAACTAATGCTTGTCTGGGGAGTTTTGCACTACTAAGGGCTGGAGTAGGTCCTGTGCTGTGTAAGGTTTTGACTGGAAATGGGTTAAACCAACTTCCCCATTAGAAACTTGCTCCCTATTTTGAGGAATACTGATATTTTGGAGTTTTGTTCTTGCAACGGGGCTGCACAGTGCAATCCTGCAGTGGGTGAAGAGTGCAAATCTGGCCAAACCAATGTCCTTGTCCTAAACTGGACTGTGAGTGATGTGACCTTCATTTTAGCCCTTAGCTGAGGCTGCCTGAGAAGACTCAAAATTGGCAGTATCAGGACAAGTAAGATGTGGGGGAAGGTTCTTCCTCTCAATCCTAGTGTAGCCAGTGCTGTTTCAGCAGGCCTGTTCCTTTCCCATCTCTGAAATGATTCTGTGTAATAATTTCCATTGCACTCCAGAGCGATTGCTCAGCCTCATTCCTGAGCTGTCTGAGCAATGTGCAATCACTAGACACATCCCTGTGAATCCAAGTGCTCTGTGACACTCTTGGAGATGAGGACAAATGCATCTTCACTGCAATAACTGCATAGAGGTCTGGGAGCTCGCTGGGATAGCATGAAGGGCTGTGAGGACCAGGCCTGAACATATTCCCCCTCACGAGAGAAGTAAGTGGTGTGATGCCCGCTTCAGAGCTGAAAAAAATTGAAATTTACAGTCCATGACCTGCTTTTGCTCTTGGGGCAGCAGGAGCACAAACTGTTTTCCCATGTCCTATTCTACTGTTTTTAGTTTGTGGTTAAACTCTCATTTCAATGTGGGAGTAGAACCCTAGGGTCTGTTCTTGCCTCCTACCAAGTGTATAGAGACTAAAAAACATCAGTGACCTTTAATTTTGCACTGAAATTACTTTGGTTCCCAACTTATTGTTAACTCGTGAGTGGTTCTTTCAGTCATCTGGTAACGTGAGCCTGTCCAGCAGCATAAAACACACACAACCTTAACTTCAAAGCTTGTTTTATCTTTGCCGAATGAAACTGCACTTCACTGCAGTATTCGCTGTAAAATTTTTATTGTGAAATGGATAACTGGAGCCTTAAGGAGACCTTGAGTATATTGCTCCAGGTGCTGCATATTGCTGAAAAGTTGAACTTGATCATTGATATCTTCAGGCCCTGAAAGAATTTCTTGGCTGGAGGAGGAGAAAGAGGAGCAATGATGCACCTGAATTCTTAGCAGTAGGTGTGTGTTTATATATATTATATACATATCTATATACAGAGGAGGGGACAGCCTTAACCAATCACTCCCCTCAGCAATACATGTGGGCAGCACAATGTGGGAGGAGAGGGAAGGTTTCAGTAAGGACAGTGTGGAAACAGCTGCAAAATACAAATCCACTTTCCTGCTCGCTCCGTGCTCATGAAAGGGGAGGTTGTTTGGAAGTGGGCTGTGGGTGATCTTCCTACTGTCTTCTTGGGCAGAGAAATCAACTTCACAGATGTTTTTCCTCATCTCTGGCCCATGAGCAAACTGCAGAGCATTAAACCTCTGTTATTATTCCACACTCAGGACTGTGCTGAAGGTCTTGCCTTCATCTCTCCCTCGCAGGAGAGCTATTTCTCAAGATAGCAGGGCCCAAAGCAGTAGTTTCTCCTTCATGTTCTCTTCCAAAGTACAAGCCTTGGCATGAGTTTTGTGCTAACTGAGCTCTCTGTAAGGATCTTCCAGAGTGCAGTTAAATCTTGCTGGTTGCTTTTGGCTGTTTCCCTCTTCCAGGCAGCACATGGTGTGAGTAAAGAAACCGTGCTTGGCACCTGCTCTGCTGCCACGGTGCTTGCAGCACTAATGAGCTGATCAAGCAACTGGAAAATCACCACCCCACCCCCAGCAGCTGGAGCAGCAATATGATTTAATTGTTAAATATGAAAAAAATAGTCAAGATTGAACCTATTTCTGTAGGTCTCTGGCAACTGTTTTCTCCTAACACATGGATATAATTTCATTCCTGGAGATACTTCCACACCCAGCCTCCCTCCTTTTCAATTCTGGAAAGGCAAAGTATTCATGAGCTCAGTTTGGCCTTGCCCTGTAAATGTCTTCGTGGTTGTCAAGTCCCCTTCGGACAAGTTCTCTGCTAAAACTCCCCTGTGGCTGATCTGTAGCATTGCTCAGTGATGCCTCACTTTAAAATACACCACAGCCTTGCAGTTTTGGGTTTGCAGCACCACCTGCAGTGGGGGTGGCTGGCAGACCCTTCTGTAACCTCCTGCTGCCAAATTCCTGCTGTGCACAAATTCCTGCAGTGTAAGGAAGGAGAAGAAGCCAGAGGAAATCAGGATGAAAATTTTTTGACAATTTGGAATAAATAAAGACTTCCTCCATGATTACAAAAGCAGCTAGAAACATCTAGTCGAAATTCAAGAGGCTGCTTTGTAGGCTCACAAGCTGTTGTGGGTTCTGGCTTGTCACCCCTGAGGAAATTTTAATCTTTGCTGAGCAGAAGGGGCGTGATGCTCAAGGACATGGTAGGTCTGTGAGAAGTTCAGGGTGGAACTTTGTTTCTGTCTGAGGGAGTCAAGACTCAAGAAACCACTAACCCTGCAATGTTACTTAAATTGAATTAACTGTTCCATGGAATGGGAGCCTGCACCACTCCTGTTGCTGCTGAGGACCAGAGGTTCTTTTTAAGCACACAACCTGTGCACCAGGACAATAAACCCATCAAGGTTTTCACCACTGTTTTAAGTGTTTGTAGTGATTCAGGGAACATCATGTTTAGTGGCAAATCCAGACCTCATCCCACTAACCAGGAAAACAATACCCTCCTGTGGCCTGTTGATTAAAGGGTTTGATTTTGTTTGATGCTAATAGGTCACTGCAGATAGAATATCCACCCACCTCTACTTTCTCTTTCTGTCTTTCTCTCCTTTCCCCATGGACCAAGGTTGGAGCAGGTGCTCCAAGTCACTTCTTTGCAAAGCCTATCACCTCAATAGGCACTGTGCTGTATGATCTGCCTTTCACGGGGTGACTCACCAGCCCCAGGGGGTATGCAAAGATCCCTGCATGAGTTTATTTTAAGGCCAGCAGCCTCTGCACTGTTCACTGGCTAATTTCTCCCTCCCTTTCCTGCTGGGAGAGCATCAATCATGCCTTTTAACCACGTCCTTTCCCCCAGCCTTCTTTTTCTTCAGGAATTTGATGAATGTTCATTTAGTATGAAAGAGAGACAGCTGATTTCCAAGGAACAAATCCTTGGTTTCTTTGGCACCAAAGAAAGTAAGGAAATATTCATAAATTGCCTAGTGAAGGCTTCAGAAGGGACCTGCTGTCACATGTGCTGCCACGATGCACTGCTGTGACCGGTCTTAAAGGCTGTTAATTGTCCCAAAGCTGGTCCCTGTGTCAAAGGGATGAGAAGCCAAATAGTCCTTATAGCTGCCATCGATCAGTTTGTCCGCATTGTTTTTGGCAAACCAGCAGTCGACCTCCTGCTGGCCGTTGTAGATCCTCCTCTGCTTCCACACCACAGGAACGAGCCGCCCCTTCACCTTCAGGGTGTTTGTAGGGTTTGTCTTCAACGCCTCAGTTTGGTTCTGCCCAGCCTCCTGATGGCTGGTGTTTAGGGATTCCTGAAGAAGCTTAACTTCGTGGTTCAAGAACTGACCTGCAAGGCAAGATAAAATCACAGTCTATGACTGGCTGATTTGTGCCTGTTTATAAATTGCTGTGGTTTGGTAGTTTGCTGTTTTCTTTTTTGGTAGGATGCATTTGAGGATTCTTAGCTTATGAATCTGTAAAGGGCTTCTCTGCAAGAACAAGATGAATCCTGTTCCTGTGATTCATTTCTAAATCCTACAAACATAGAGGTCAGAATAAAACCCTATTTTTTTTTTTTTCCTATGGGTCACTAAAGAGCTGAAGAGGGTTTTTAGCTGCCAGTAGTAACTTCCTTTCTGCGGGACATGGTTACTAGAGGTTAATAACCCATACAATGTCCATCAGCAAGCAAAAAGTCCTAGGCCTGAAGATTCATGTTCTGTTTCCTTGCCTCCTTGGGAGAAAGCTTCTAGGCCAAACATATGAGTGGGCTTAGAGGTTGTCCATGAGAGTGGCCTGAGTCCAAAACCCTACTCGTAAGGGATCATCTCTTGCTTCACCTGGGGGTGTCTGAGTGGCACAGAAACTAAGGTAGAAGTTTTAAGAGTTCTGCACCTGTACATGACCGAAAACATCAATTCTTCTCATTGGCTGGAAGAACACAAGCTGGTCACTAGCTGAGCCTATCTAAATCCTTGTTCCTTCAAAAGGTAGGGGTGGCTCTTCTTTCATTTTTCATTTGAAAGAAAGAGGCCACAAAAAGTTCTTGTGGAAGATTTGGTTTCTATCTCTGTACTGGGAGCATCAAGCACATGTGTTCTAATAGTAACTGTATTGAACAATCATTAAAAGAGTGGAAATGTGAAAACCAGGCACAGCTGAGAGAAGGAGAGAGAACTCCTACAGGAAAAGACAGGAGAGGAGTTGAAGGAACTAGAAAGAGAGAAGTTGTTTGAGAGAGGATGTAGAGGTCTCACCTGGGAACTTAATCTCCACCTGCCTTGTTACTTCCCTCCTGTCTCTGGTCAGAAGTACAATTTTTGTCTTATTTACAGCTCTGAACCTAAGAACCTGTCACCTACCCAGTAGCCCATGGGAGTCAGAAGAGAGGCCTTTACTGTTGGAGATGTAGAACCCCAGGTGATTCCTCTGGTATGGGGCTGGCTTCTTGTAGTGGTGGATGAGGATGACAAAGCTGATGGAGTCCCGGATCGTCACGGTGATGTTGGAGTAGGCAGAGATAGACACCTCGAGGCTCCTGCTTCTTACAACAGCACTCCGGCCACAGGACAGGACAAGCCTTTCCCCATCATCCAGGATGACCCTCCTGGGTGTGATCTCCAGGTAAGACCTCTCTGGCTTATTGCTGAGGATGGTGATGGTGCTGAAGTAAGTCCGATGCTTCTTGTGGCCGTTGGGTGGTGCAGGAGCTCCAATTAATTGCCCATTCACAGTTACACCTTGCAGGAAAACAATCAGTAAATGAAAGCTGGAACCCAGGATCACAGAAAAGTCTGAGCTGGAAGAGGCCCAGCAGGAACAGGTCTATTGTCTCAATGACACAAGCCATGTGACTGAGGACATGCAGGCTCACCACCTCGTTCCCAATTATTTCCATTTCCATTATTTCCATTATTATTGAATACTTACCAGTATTCAAACAAGTATAATCAGTCTGTTCTAAAATTATGACCTCATACAGAGCACATAAATTTACCCAAGCTCAGAAATACTGGCCTTCTCTGCAGGCAGATGCCCCTAGCCCCATTAATCCTAATACAGTGTATAGATGGCACAAAAAGAACCACTTTCGAATATTCTAAGGTGCAGATCCCACTGAGTCAATTAAAGCCTAAATGTCCACAGTAAGATTCCCAGTCATTTTAATAATTTTTGTGACCTATTGTCCACACGATAGTGACTCACTTCCCACAGGCCTCTGAATACCCACTGAAGAGTGACAATTAAGGAGGAGACTTGTTGCTAACCCAAGCTAAACCTAAGCCATTAACACTGAGATGAAATGTCTCCATATTCCATTTTTTCCTGATGGGATCTCTTATTTCTGTTCTCAAAGACTCAAAGTTCTAATGCTACAGAGTCTGTTTTACTCAAGCTCATTCTGCATTAGAGCCACATAATCATTCAAGCAGTAGCACAGTCTGAGAAAGAAGTTGAAGGGAAACATTGCCTGGAGCTGTGTCTTACTAAGGCGGACATGAACAAAGAAATATGGGGGCTAGACCACTGCCACACAGAACAGGATCCTTACAACTTTATTGTGGGGTTTTGTAAAACAAGCCTGTGAATTGTTTCTGGTTTTGACACCCCTTTCTCCCACTGTTGCCCTGAGCAGGACATAATCTACTTACTAGCTAGCCTGCTTAGAATTCCAGATCGGATCAGACCACACTTTGGGCCCCTGAGGCTCAGATTGGCTTGGGTAAAGCAGATCCTGAATCATGTGGGTTTTCTCAAGACTGTCATGACTCTCTAACCAGTTTGGTGGTTTCTTTACTAAAAGAGCCGTGGTGCTTGGTGAGCCTGTTTGGGTACTTTGCTCTGTCCTAAACCAAACAGTACTGTAAATAAAGAGGGAAATTCCCACAGCACAGCAATTTTGGTGAGTCCAAACCTTTTATCTGCTGTGACTTTGCAACTGGGTGAAGCTGAACCATAGAAGAAAATTTTCTAATTTCCTATGAGTTTCTTGCCTGTGGGGCACCTTGGTGCTTGGTCTGCTGCAGGGCTGGCCTTACACTTTGATTTTCCTGCACAAGAAACTGCTGACTTGGCTGCTCACCAGATTCCTTGTGATCAGAGACCAGCCGGAGAATGTCTCCTGGTTGTCCATCAATATTGAAGCAGACAGAGAACTTGCTGGAGGGGAAATCAATGACAAAGTGAGGGTCCCCATCCGCTGAGAAGACATGGAAAAAGAGAGAAATGTGAGAGGCTCACACAAAACTGCAGTGTCCAAGATTGCAACAAAACTTCTGTTTAAAGTGTTTGTCCCTGTTTTTTCTAAGTCCTCCTGGTTTGTTGTTTTTAGAGGGTCAGATGGAGTTTGCCAGGAAATGCCAAGTTTTGCTTTGTTTTTCGCAAAGATTGTTTTGTTTTTCTCACAGAAGAGGTTGGGTTTTCAATGACAACTCAAAACCCAAAACAGTCTAGATGAAAATCAGGATATTTTCTTCCCGGAATATAATTTTGGTGATTTATGGGAATTATCATGTAGGTATTCTGAACTCCTCCATTCTTTCTTGGCAAGCTACATCCCCCACAGCACACAGAAATGTACTTTCTCACCAAGGGCTGCTGCCTGGCTCCACCTCACACTGACCCCTCCTGGCCCTCAGTATCAGACTGGAGCAGTCAACAGCAGCTGTTGATTCCACAATCTTAATTTTTCAACAATCCTTGACCTATCATCAACAATCGGCTGCCATTAATAAGGCAAGCCAAAACCACTAGTTTCTAAGATAAAATTGACCCTATCAAGAGAAATTCAAGTCAGAATTCTTGATCTGGACCGATTCTTCAGTGTTTAATGTATGAAAAATTAAGTAAAGGTGGAGGACCAACAAGAAAATTGTAAAATACTATAGAATTTTCTCTCATTTCCATCTGCAACAACTTCTTTTATATTTCAGTAGTATTTATAAAAGGTTTTTTCACTATTTCTAGTACATAGAGAATGTGTTTCTGTTCTCCCCTAACCTGAAATGTCAAACATGAGGATCAGGTGTTGTAGATTATCTGCCTTGCTCACATTCCTCATTACTGAGCCTCTCTGTATTTTGGTTTTGTTTTCATTTCCCTCCCTACTCCATAGGTCTGACAAACAGAATGTTGGCTGGTCACTTGGATGGTTATACCACAGTGATATGCATCTGAGGTTTCCATATATCAGCCACTATTATTTTGCATTATGAAAGGCATAAAAACAGGCACTCACCTGAAGTTTTGGAGACTTTAATTCTCTGTTTATCTTGCCCTCTGCGAACACCTAGAAGTGGGGAAGGAAGGCTGTTAAAATTACTTACTGAGCAGCAGAAAGAGACATATTATAATAATGTTCCCCAAATATTATTCAGACAGATTACGGGGTATATTCTTGCAGCCACTATGGGATATATTCTTGCAGTTTCATGAAGAACACTAATTTTTCCCCAATAGTTCCTACAGAGCAGTAAGTGTTTCAGGGGGGTGAATGAGGGGCCTAAAAGGTTTGCTGCAGGTTACCCAGCCCACAATTAGCAGGAAAATCTCAGCTTTACCCCTCAGTTCACTGTCTAGATCACCCCTGTGCCAAAGTCGCCCATGAGACATTGCTCATGCAAGAAGATTTTTTACCAGAACAAGGTTATTCTTCTCTCATACCTGGTGGGGCCTTGTGACCCTGCAGGCTCTGCACCTTTTCCCCAATTCCATCAGTAGAAGGGCTGATAAACTCCTCCTGAGGTAGCTCTGAGTGGAGTCCAGCCTCTTTCATCTTCAGAACAGTGAAGGGGGTAACAAAATTGTAAGCCAGGGCCATCGACTTGGCTTTTTCCATCAAATTGTCCTTTTCCTGACTGTCATCACTCTTCAGCCGAGAGTTGAGCAATTCCTTGATGGTGAGGTAACTCCACGCTCTCTCGATGTAATTGTTGTCACCTTTGCCATCCTCCAGGCCGGGGACACCTCTGATGTCATTTCTGCTCGGCAGGTCAATAGCCACATCTGTTTTGAGGAGGATGTACTTCTTGGAATTGCTGGCAGTCACCTCCACGTGGAGTTTATCCGAGGTGCGGTTGATGAGTTTGCCAGCTATGATAATTTCAGAGCCATTGAAGTAGTTGGGGAAGAAGTTCTGGGTGACCTGCTCCACATCATCTTCAGGGTAATCAACACGGATGTCAGAGAGAAGAGGTGTCCCTATTTCATCATAGAACCTTAAATCAAGACACATTTTTCACTGTTAGCACTGTGTAAACACACTTCTACACTGACAGGACACAGTCAGGTTATCTAAAATGGCTCCTAAGTGATTCAGGGGCACTTTGAGCTGTCAGGAACCAAATTTTACTACCACATCCATTCTAAATTAGCCCAGAAAAGCAGGGTGGGGGTGTCTCTGCCCTCAGGGCTTTTCAAAACCTGAGTGGACAAAGCCCTGAGAAACCTCACCTAAAATTGAAGTTAGCTCTTCTCAGAGCAGAGGGTTGAATTACAGGATCTCCAGAGGTCCCTGTCAACCAAAATTATTCTCTGCCTCATTTGAATCTTCACTGTTCCTTAGGTATCTAAACAGTCTCTTAAGTATGTCCAGAACCATCCCAGCATGGCCTGGCAGTCACCTCCCTTCCACTATGGTTCCAGATCTCTGCAAGGAGATATTTGTGATGACTTAAAAGTAAATTATTGGCTTCCTGAGATTCACAGAAAGCACCCCAATTATTAAAAGATGTCCTTAGATGAGATGCTGTTACCCACAGGTATCTAGTGGTGTTACACAAGGTATCCCAGAGCCAGAAACTATAAGGCCAAAATGTTAGGTTCACCAAAGCTGAAGAGGTTCCAAACCAAAGCTTCTGAATCTCTGAAAGATCCCTGGATTGGGTTGCTCAGCGTAGGACAGGGAGGAATACAGTTTTCTGAGGGCCAACAAAGAAAGAAAATCAAGAAGGAATCTCACCATGCCCCCCATAAATGAGGACATTTCCAGGGAATGGATGAGTCCTAGCTGCTATATACAGGCACCCTGGCACAAGAGAACTCACTTCCTCGGGGCTGATTTCCTATTGGAATAAGGCATGGCTTTCATGGAACCAGGGAGGTTAACCCTTTAATGCCTTGTTAACGTGACCAACCCCTCTTGTGAGAGCACTGGACAGCCCAGAAAACCTTCACAAGGCTCAAAGCCCATGTTTACAATACTGTGTTTTCCCTACAGCAATGTGCTTTTGAAGGTTCTTCCCAAGCTGCTCCAAGAATACCACATTTCCCATTCAAATGCCAAACTGCTCATCTCTTGGCAAGTCATTTGAGTTTAATTTGGTAAATAAACAAAGAATTGGCCTCAGCCCTGTTTTTTAGTTCAAGCTGCATTTATTTGACACATCTGGTTAAACAGACTGTCTGGAAGCTAAAGTCACACTTTCTGCTTTATTCTCTCTCCAAGGGAGCCCAAAGCCTGAATTGGTTTACTTTCTTTTAAAATCTGCCTGAGCACTCATTGTCTTTCACGCAGAGACCTCATCAGATTTAAAAACATGACTAAATTAAACTTGGGAACTCTCTTTAATTTAACTTCTGAGTTGTAACAAATGGTGGAGATGCACAACCTGTCTTGAATACAATTCAAGGAAATAGCTGTATAAAAAATACAACCCGCTGAGCATAAAAAAAAAAAAAAAATTACATTGGCATCCATTTAGGTTTTCCCTCCAACTGAGGTTTGAATTGGCCTCCAGCAGTGATTGTGCTTTTCTGTATAAATTTGGCACCAGGTGCCAAATGGGTTTGCCATGGCTGAGCTTGATAAACAGTGAGCTGTTCATCAGAGAGAGCTGTTTGAACAAGTACTTGCAGCACTGGGCTCCTGCAGCCCAATCAATCAGAACATCCTCTATTTGCCAGGGAATGCCACTTGCTATCCAAAATACATGTCCTGAGGAGGAAATGATGTGGGTGGAGTGACAGATGGATCTACAGAATTTAGTTCAGAAGGAATTCTTGTCCATGCATAACTGCCACAGAAGGCAAAGCCCTGGTGGAAAGTGCTTGGATTTATTGCTCCAGAGGAGTTAGGAGAGAGGTCAATACTCAATAACTGCCTCTTTTCCATTTCTCTGGTTAAAACACAACACTAAAATTTAGGGAGTGAAAGCCAAACACTTTTATTTGGAAACACTAACACATTGCTAAACATTTTGGTCAGAGATGTGATCACATACCTTTCTGCTGTTCCTTACCAGGGTGTCCCCTTGGACTACAATTCCCTTATCACAGAAGAAGAACATAATCTCTGGTCCTACTGAAGGATAAGGATTTCAGGAACGTATGAGGAGTTTGGGTCACAAAGACTGAGGAAATTAAGTGACTAGATGGTTATCCCAGGAATGATCTTAGTGTGTTTTTCAAAGTCAAATATTTTGGATCTTGATCATCATTTCCAAAAAATAAAGAAATATTTTTTTTGCTCCAAATTGGAATCTTCATTCCTGATCCCATCCATGCTGTTTGTGTTGTTGATTTGATGTATGAAATGCATCCTCTCCTCCCACCATCTACCTGTGAGGAGTTGGGACCTGTGACCTCCCAGCTCTTCATGGGTTTACATGTCCAAAACAATGAGCTGAATTAGGGAAACAAATACCTTGTTCTGAGGGGCTGGGAAGCTCCAATACATCTCAGGGGTACTGCTAAGTAAAAGGAAATTTCTGGGTAGCCATTCAGAGTATCTGATCATACTCTACCTCTCCCAACCAGAGCTGAGCCTCAGGGAATCTCCAATTTCTTGCCGCATCTCATTAAAGGATTTTCCACCTCAAAATGCTTTCCCAAAGAACTCAAAGAACAGAAAAAAGCAGAACAAACCCCTTGAGGTGGCTGGCTGCATCCTCATCCTCCTGGAAAAGCCTCGTCATGCCACAGTTCTCCAGTGCCATCCTCTCCAGCAGCTTGTGGTCCACGTCGTTGCCAATGCCGATGGTGAAGAGGCAGAATTTATCTCGGATGGCATCCTTGGTGTTGCTGAGGATTTTGGATGACTGCGTTTCCCCCACAGTTGGTCTCCCATCCGTGAGGAAGATGATCAGGGACACACTCCTGGCGTCAATGTCGTTCTGAGCAATGTAATCATTCAGCAGCTTTGCCCCAGTCTGCAGAGCCCCGTTAATATTAGTCCCTGGGAAGGTACCAGAATGATTAGAGATCATTTCTCCTTCTAAGAGTGGTGCGAATAACTTCCCTGAGCTTTAGTGAGTTGACAGCTTCTCTGGACATCAGGGTATCCCTTTTCTCCACATGAAGTTGCTCTAGCCCTTTAATTCAGTTCAGCTCTGTTATTCAGTACCAGTTCGGCACAGCTGTTTATGGTCTTATGAACTGAATTATGAATTTCAGTTTGTCACGTGAAATTGCTGTTAAATGTCTCAACATACAACAATCAGCCTGGTAAACAGTCATACTCTGTCTGGCTAGTACAAACAAAAATTGTTAAACCCAATTACAGGACTCTCCCAGATGATATCTGAACTAGAAAATGTTCTGCTCATTTTTTCTGAAGGGCACAATACTTGGAGTCAGGAAAAAAGCCTTCAAATAAGTGGATGGGTTAGTTCTTCACACCCCAGGGGATACAAAGTTTTAAGGGAAGAGCTTTATTAGCTGAGGAGTGTGTTTGCACAAAACAACTGGCTAGTGAAGAATAGAACTGCCTGAAGTGGGGTGGGAGGGAGAAAACAAAGAAAATGAAGGAACAGATGTACATTAGAATAGGCATGAAAAGGATCCAAGCCCACTGTGTGTTCGAAAAAAAAAAAAAAAAAAAAAAAAAGGAAAACAGGAAAATGAGTACAAGTATTCCCTTTTTTCCATGTATTTCTGGTGAAATCACAGAGGAATTGGATGTGGGACCTTTGCAAAATCAGCACATTAGGGTTAAAAACATCTCTTAGAAAACAAAGCAGGTGAAATGGGTTAAGAGCCATACACAGCTGACTCCTGGGGGTCCAGAAAGGGAGATCTAGGAAGGTTATCAACAGGATGTGATAGAAAGTCAGCCCATATAGCACATACCTGGAATATCAGTGTGCATAGCTCTAGTGACTGCAGCAAGACAAGCTACAGGAAAGCAGCAAAGACTTCTGAAAAGACCTCAAAATCCTGACTCTGTCTTCTGCAAAATGGTTCTCAACCAAAAAAATCTGCACCCAAATATCTTAACTCTCTCAATCTACAGGCAGATCCAAAATTTGAGAAAAAGCTTTTCCCCCAAAAGCAGAAGAAAGCCATGTCATGTAGCAGAGTGTGTAAATCTGTAATCAGTTGTGTCATAGAACTACCAAGCACTGAAAACTGCCTTTTGCCAGATGCTCAGGAATTTAGCAGCAGGATTTTTTTCCCATTTCTTTGGTGTAAGTACAACACAGGGGCATAACCACATCATGTTCTTTCTGTGTGTTCATGTTCACTGGAAGGTATTCAAGGAATAGCACCTTTATAGGGAAAACAGAGACAGCCAAAACAGAAGTACCTGTGGTGGAGAATCACTGCACCTTCCTGTTGAGCCACAGTCATTAATTTCCTTTTGCTCTCTGGCAGGTTCATGGGCAACCCAGCTGGTTCCTGCACAGCTCTCTTGGCACTTCAGGAGTAAAAGGCTTTGTTCTCTGAGTCTAGTCCCACTATTGGTAATTGTTTAACTGGGCAGGTCCCTTAACCACTTCCTAAGCAATTCCTCTCACAACACAAACAGCGCAGCCAACCATCCTGTTTGCCGTGTTTTTCCATCAGAGGGTTTCCTCTGCTAGGAGTGGTCACTGCTCAGGGGCAGCCATGGGAAGGCCCTCCCTGACCTTCAACCAGCTGTGACTACTTCCATGGGGAAGGATTTGAATAGGTCATTTTGCAGCTCTCAGAGCACAGCTGCTGGAATTATGTTTGATTACAAACCTCACTGCCCTTGGAGATTTTTTATACTGCTGTCCATAGCCTCACAGGAGACCTATGAATCAAATTAAAACTCATGCCTGCACTCTGCCACTGTTCTGGGATTTTCTCTGCCTGCTTCCCTCCAGGCAACAAGGCACAAGTAAAAAGGACCAAGAAATTCCTAAATATAATTTTGGCTGCTCCTTGGTAGAGACAAGAAGACAGTACTGGGTGAGAAACCAACTCCTGCAGAAGGCAATCCCACATCCCACAGCATGTGCTCCAGCCCTGGGGTTTCCAGCCCAGACAAAATCATGAGCCTGGTTTCACAGAGCCTTTCAGAAACTACACAATACTGGCACTGTGTGTCCTTTGCCAGGGTACGTTTTCATCTGTGTCCTCAAGAAAGAACTGTGGAAGTTTTCCCATTCTGAGGGTGTCACCAGGTAAACAAGAAAATGGAATCAAATTTGGTTTAATAAGTATATAGAATCACAGTCTAATTTTGGTTGGAAGGAATATTTAAAGGCCATCTTGTCCAAACCCCCTGCAATAAGCAGGGTCTGAGGAAACCTTCCCATAATGTTATGTTAATAAAGAACATATAACCCTGAGTGGAGGTGAAGGAATATCCCATGACCTAAATCCCAATGTCTTTTTTATCCTATGTGCTCCAGGACCACATTTACCACTCTTTGTTCTGTTGTAGTTAAGTGGATAACACAATTAATCCCATCTGTATCATACCTCCAGTAGGTGACATGTTATGGATGTACTTTTTGGCATCCCTGATGTTATTTGGAGTAACTGGCACCAGCCGGTCCTGCTGCCAGACCTTTATTCGGTTGGAAAAGCCAATGATATTGAAGTGGTCTTCAGGCCTTAGGTCCTGGAGAATTGTGAAGAGAGCTTCCTTGGTCTAGAAAGAGAAAAGAGAGCAGCAGACACAGCTGTCAGTGTTTTAGTGAGCAAGAATTTAGTTTTGAGATGTTTATTGATTGTTTAGATATTTCTACGCTGCCAGTCTGGCTGATGAAGAAAATTGGGATGTCCTTCCTTCATCTCAAAGCCTGATCTCTGTGGTGACAGGGGATGGGCTAATATGAGATGAAAAACAACTTTTGCCCAAAATATCTAGATGTGAGACAGATCTAGACCTAGCTAAGCTTAAAAATCAGGCATCACAATTAGGATAAAAGCTCCCAGTGACTGGGAGAACCATGTTCTGAATTAAGAGATACTGAATAATAATGACTAGTAACAAAAACCTCATAGAGTTTGTCTAAAACCCTCTAGACTTACAGTAAGCTGCAAGTGGCATATATTTAAAATAGGTCATTTATAAGTTAAAAAATCTCTAAACATGTCAAAAGATGCACATTCTCTGTTCATAATTAGGATACTATTTTCTATATATATACTCTAATGAATAGTTTCAGCAATTAATAAATGTTTAGGTTAATAAATTCAATTAACTAGATATAAAAAGAAGTCCTGACGAGTCATTGCAGATTCTACCTGCCAGTCAGTTTTGTCCCAGGCATATTATTTGTCATCAACATGCCAACTGTTCATCATCCTATGCAAATACAGGCAACCAAATCTGGTCACAAGATGAGTTCTTAACAAAGGAGGTTAGGGATCCTGTGTTCTGGGAAAGCCAGACCACTGAGGACAAGGCAAGAGGAAGACTGCAGAAGTGTCCAGCTCCCCTCAGTGAGACCAGCTTGGATTTAGCAGCCATGCAGCTGCGTTCACATGGAGACAGACTTCAGCTGAGTAAGACTCAGAGAAGTTGCCCAAAAGCAGCCTCTGTCCATGCAAACATACCCTATATTTGGATTCAAAACACATGGGAGGAATATGAGGCAATATCCAAGCAGAGGAATCAGCAGATTCTCAGCTCAGCCCCTTCTTGGCCAACATTAAGCCTCCCAGATTCCAAGGAAAGCTATGCAGGAAATATGGTGGGGTCACCAGCATCTGAAGGTTCCTCTCATTCCTATCAAGAGAATATGTGAAAGGCTTGTCCAGAAAAAATACAGAAGTAATCAGCAATGCTGGAAACCACATAAGCCTAGGCCTGATGTTGCTGTGCAAAGAGAGTTTGGAAAAAGGCTCAAAGGACTGGTCAAGCTGTGTCATCAATATCCCCCTGGATTCTGCATGGCAGATGATGATGCAATGATGCAACTGCAAACAAATTTAATCCTCACAGCTGGTGCCTTGGCTCCCAGTCCACCTGAAATTAAGGGGAATATTTCCCATAGCTCCAAACATTCTGGAGCCAGGTCTGGAGACTCTCCCTGCCTGTTTCTGTCTTCTGCACAAATCATTTTCCTCTGCAGGGATCTCAGGATTAATCCCTCTGTTTGTGTAGCTGGAACATTCCTCCACGTCCCACCAACATTTCACAGACAAGAATATTAAAGCAAGTGCTGGTGGAAGAGATTCTTTCAAAGAGGAAGGGAGAACCCCACTAGCTTCACATCATGATGTACGCCAAACCAACCTTCACAAAGGTGAATTCCTGCCCCAAACATGGAGGCTGCCTCCAGTCTAACAGTCCACAGAAACCAGAAAAGTTGGACTAAATAATCAGCTGTTTGAAAAAGAAGAAAAGGTTTTACTCTCTCTTATCTCCTTTTTTACAAGACCCTTTGTATTGTAAAAATGTTTCAGATAATGCATGACATCACCCTCCAGAGACACCCTCCCTCAACATGCCATTTTCCAGAGAGGAAAACCAGGATACTTTTGTAATTATGACAAGGACATAAAGTGAGAGGTTCCCAGCCCTCAGTGCAGTCAGCCAAACCATCCCATACGTGCACAGGCAGCAATCACACAGCAGAGAAAAGCACTCAGATTTATTCCATGGTAACAAGGTTGGCCTGAGTATTTGGCCCTCAAAAATGGGTCAAAGTAAGCAGAAAGTGAAAATGGAGAACCTTCTATCCCATGTGTGAGCAGGCCTGCATGCCAAGCTCTGCTGAAGGAAATTTGGGCAGGGTGTTAAAGCAAGGAACAACAAGACCAAAGCAGCTCTGTACATCCATATCCCCCCTTTACTCCCACAAAGGAGAGAAACAGAGGTTCCTAGAGGCAATGATTTAAAGGAAAACTCCAAATTTCATTATCTATATCTATTATCTATATTACAACTCTGATTATAATTAACACTGATTGACCTCTCCCATTACAAAACCCCTCTTTCCACGGTTTCTTTTTCCAATTCTGTGAAACTGCACTTTTCTCAGAGGGATTTATTGGGCCCAAACAAGCTCTGCTGTTTCTGAGAACAAGGCAAAAGAAGAAATAATCTTGCTTTGTCCTACTTGCAGAGAGGCTGCATCTCACTTCCCCTGTGCTCACAAATTCCTTTTGACATTCTAGCCTGTGTTCAGCTAAAAAGAAAAGGAAAGGAAAAGGTAAAATAACAGAGCAGAAGCAGCTTGGTGTACACAGCATGCAGACTAGAATTGCAGAGAGGATCAGGACATTCTCAGGAAACCCAGCACTTCCCCTCATACAGGAGCCAAATGTGGGGTTGGGACCATCTCTCATCTCTTCTTTAATTTCCTCTTTGCTTTTTGTCTCATTTTTGTCACTCCACGGAGTTTGAGTCAACTTTTCCCAGGAAAAAGCTTCTGCCATATTTTAATGGATATGCACTGACAGCCTGGATTCTGGCATCTGTATCCTGTGCTTTCCTCTGCAACTTAAATTATAACCCTTTGAATTTATGTAACATGCATGCAAACATATGTACAAGTGTACGTGTGTGCACATGATTTTGCTCCAAAGCAAACAGTGAGGGAGGCCATATGGTTCATTCTTCTGCAGCTTTTACTCCATTCATAGTAAAAATAAAGGGTAGGATTCAGCTTTCCCAACTCAGTCATCAGAAAGCTGGGCATCACATCTAATCCTGCTCAAGGCAGGGGAAGCCACCTCCAGGGAATAATCCATCCCATCTTTTTTGGACAGGTTTTAGGATGGGCTGAGTCACTGTCTGGAAGTGCCTTTCTCCAGGCATTGCCTTCAAGCAGAGAAGGTGGGACTCACCTCAAGAACTAATTCTGTCCCATCCTGAGCATTCTGATTCTTGCTGGAGCCAAAAGTAGCTGAACCGTCTCTCCACCTCTCCCAGAGTGCACTGAATCCCCTGTTCTATCTATTTCAATCTCTTTTCCAAGCTCATAAGGACTCCCAGCTATGTCCTAAAGACTGCAGCCCTCATGGGGTGGCAACAACACACTTTGCTACCTACCAGCATTCCTCACCCACTCACTAATGGTTTATGAGAGAGATGTGACTTCCCTCAGAGTGCTGGATCTGATTTAGGAGCTGGCAGGCAAAACCAGCTTTTAATAAGCAGAATAACTTGGTAAAAGTGCACTGCTTGAAATCCTGAAGGATTTGTCTATGACCAAGTGCAGTCAGTGCCCAGCCCTCCCCTCCCATCTCCACCAGACCCCAGACCAGGCTTTGCAAAGCTCTTCTGGCTGCAGCTTCAGCTGGGATAGAGCAGCAGGTTTCTGCTTCTGTCCTTGTAAGGCCACAGCTGGAACTTCTCCTGGCTCCAAGGAGCCAAGGGCTGTGGCTGCCATGGGATTCCCAAACTGCTCTGCTGCCAACGGGGTCCTTGCAGTTCCACTTCCACCTGGCCCCAGTGAGTCATTCCACTGAAACTCCTGCCAAAGAGGTAGAAAATTAACCATTTCTACCCTGATGAGGGCCATGTCTTTCCTCCATGGCTGTGCACGTGACACTGGTTCATTTTGGAGATAAGCTGGACCCACTCACACTGAGGAAGAAGAGTTTAGGGGTCCAGTGCCTCAGTCAGGTGCTGCAAGGTGAAATACTTTTCCCAATGTGTTTGCCTAGGTAGATGCATTTGGAGCAAGGATTAAAGCAGAGGACGGCAGGAAGCAACAATACAGAACAGCTGAACAAAAGTCCTTTTTTACCATTTGGGAATGGTTTGTATGTGACAGAGTCAAGTTTTTAACAAGAATTTAAAGGACAACTTGGCGGAGGAAGATTCCTCTGTTTCCCTCAAATTAGCACAGATAAAATTGAGCTGAGAGGTGGAGACTGAATTGCCACTGCATTTGAGATGAGGAATTGTGCTGGTGAATGAGCTGCCAACACAACTGGAACCTTGGGACAGAAACAGCCACCTCCAGGTCTACAAAATATCATCCCCCAAATCTGGAGCCATACAGCCTTCGTCTACAGCTGGGGACAGGTGAGGTGACCATGAGTGCCAGGCAGTGGCCACAGTTTAATGTCTGTGCTTCATAAATGATGAGAGAAGAGGAGCTCACAATGTCTAAATGAGTGATGTGCAAATAGTGTCTGCTTAAGCACACAAGGCCAGAGACAAGCCAGCTTCCAGCCACCACACTGACCTTCCTTGTCACCTCTGCACTGACACCTGAGCTTGCAACAGCTGCTGCCTACAGGCCCTGCATCACAGCCAAGGTGATTCAGAGCTCTACCAGCCCCAGCAACAGCAGGAAGAGCAGAACTCCCTCAGCTACCCTCGACTTTGGCTGCGATTTGTCACCCCTGTACCCAGCCCTTGGAGTTAGCTCTGATAGACCTCATCTTAAATGCTGGTGGAGCAAAGCACAGGAAGATACACACTCTAATGGGAAAGCTGAGAGCCTTCAGCCTTTCTTTGGGTCAAAGATCTGCCTCAGAGACATCTGGGATGATGTCAGACCATCTGGGCACCTTTTAGGAGGAATCTGAGTCCTGGTGACATTTCTTTCACAGTCCCTTGTTTGTTTGGGGAGTGGGACGAGGGTGAGGCCTGGCTACCCTGAGAGCTGTGCAGCTCACAGGGACACAATATGTGGTTGTTAGGAGCTGTGGAACTGCCAGACATTGGCCCTGCTGGGCAGCAAGGAGAGAATTCAAACACCTCATTAAAATGCACATCCCAAGCCCACGTATTCACACTTTCCATTGCTTCTAAGTGTTTCATCCAGCCACCCTCACAACAGCTGGGCAGCAGGACTTCATCACCACTGACACAGCTCCTGCCAGCTCAGCCAGCACCAGGGAACTGCTTGGGCCAGGGATCAGCCAGGCTAGAGAGCACTGCTAGCAGAGGAAAGCATTCCCAACCACAGCCTTTGGAAAACAGGACCCACTGACAGAAAGAGATGCACAAGAACAGCCTGCAGAGAGCAGATCTGGGGCTATTTGCATCCATGTGCTAAAAGATCCCACAACTAGAAGACAAAATTTCAGCACCCTTTGTCTTTCCAGACCCCTTGTGAGAAACCAAATTTGACAAGAAAGAAGCTAAGGCACAAGATGTAAGCTCAGAGGGAATTAAAAAACCATAGCTCTGTAATGTGTTTGAGAGTGCAACAGTGTAGGGAAGAGCTCAGAAATGAGATCTCCTACAGCAAAAAAGGAGAAAAGTACAAGTGAATATCTTTTTGGCAAAAGATTGCAAGGAAATACAAGGAGGAAAACTGAAAAAGCTTCTTCCTCCCCTTCAATATCATTTGTGCTTTGTTTTTTCTCTTTCCCTTTCCAAACATGCAGAGGCAGCTGGGGTTTTCAAAGCAGCAACAGCCAAAGCTCCTCAATGTCCCCATGGTCTGTTGGAAGGATTAATTAGTACTGTGACTTAAGGAAAGGCTGGCATCAAAGTCACACCTGAAATGGTGCTAAAGTGGTGAGACAAGGTGCTGCCATAGATTTGGTTTGGGTCCAGAGCCAAGGGGAATGCAGTGGGAGCACCTCTGCCACATTGCAGGCAGCAGCCAAGGCACAGAGAGAGCAAAGGTTTGGGCTGTGTTGTTCCTGCTGAGGTTTGAAGCCACATCACGTGAGTTTGCTTTCCTCTGTGTCCCAGCTTCCTTTCTTCCCACATAATGCTGGTCACATGTCACCTGCCAGCAACAGGGATTTCTGTACCAAAACCAGGGGTTAACCCAGAAGTGTATCCTTGGATTGTTTTACCTTCCTGCATCCCACTCTCAGAGAGGACAATTGGCCCTTTTTTGCCTCCACAGGGAATGTCCTGCAGTTGAGGAACTGCAACTGCCCCTCTCCCTGTCAATGTATCTTTGTGCTTTCTTCCTGGCAGACAAGAATGGCGTAACCAGGGAAAACTCCTTCGCAAATCTGGACAACAAGCATTTTGTTTAATACTGACACAGGCCTGTGAAGGGAGAGAGCTTGAATACAGAATTCTGGACAATAATGGTCTGTCTTCAGTCTGTGGTCCAGTCTCCCCCTCCTGAACATCCCAGACCCTTTGCTGGTCACTTGAACATTGCTGATCCCCTATATGGCCTTAAAAAAAGTTGCTTGGTCGTTTCCCAGGCTGAAAAACAACCATCCGTTAGAAAAAAAATGTTTGTTCCTATTGCCTTTTCTGAAAAAGGTTTGCCACTGAACATTGAGTAAAACACTTAACTCCACATCTATCCAGGACACTTAAGCACTGAATTTTTGCTCAGTACATGATAAAACAGTCTTCAAGGATGTGACCAATTAGGGTAACTCACTTGCCTAGCACCCAGCAGCATGGTGAGGATAAATACATGAAAAACTGATCTGATTTCTCAGGGACTGGAGTTCCGTGGGTCCAGAGGACAGAGTAGATGCTCAGTCTTTGCAATCTCACTGCAGCACTGAGGGTGTGAATAAATGCCAGTGTGAGGATTTAAGGAGGCAAGTTCTAATCAGCACCAAGCATCGTTACTTGGAGCCCTTATCCCAGTGCAGAAGGGATTACAGTCGGAGCAGTAAACAATTCCGTACAGTAAATAAGGCAAAGGGAAAAGCTTAAGGGCTGCCCCACAGTGCTATACTGAAATAACCCCACTGGAAACAAAATAACCCCCACTGGGGCTGCATGGGCACACAGCCAGACTGACACAGCAGTGTCTGAAAGCCACATTCTTCTCTTGTGCTTAGCTCAATTTAAGTGGAATCAGATCCCATAATATGCCCATCAGACAGTCACACCCCTACCCTGTCAGCATGATGAAAAATTTCCATGGAGATAGCAGCAAAAAGGTCAGCACCAAGGGAAAAATGCCCCATGCCCTCAATGCAGAGCTTGACATCTCTCCCTCTGCCCATCCTCAGAAGATGGAGTTCATCCCAGGACACAAAAGCTGTTCCAATAACTGGGTACTGCCATTTTCTGTCACACACATCAGCCCCAACACAGTGCTGGGATGAGCTGACCTGCCCAAAAGCTATCCACAACACATCCCCTCAATTTCAGCAATCATCAACTGCTGTGTTGCAGAGCAGGAATTGAGCTGAGACACAGCTCATCATGCTTTTCATACTGATTACCCCCATCCTTCTTCATGTAGCCATTCTCACAGAGTGGGTGTCTCAGCAGCCAGAAGCCTGCCAGGTTTTAAACTTTCCAGCCCCTGCTCAGAACATCCAATCCATGGGTGTAACCTGCTAGGAGAGATGTGCTGCTCCTCCCTTGTGACTTCCCCACTTTCATATCCTTTTACAGGACCTGCAGTAGGGACTTTACAAGAGGATCCTAGTGACAGGACAAGAGGGAGTGGCTTTAAACTAAAAGAGGAGAGATTTAGATTGGATATTGGGAACAAATTCATCTCAGTGAGGGTGGTGAGGCCCTGGCACAGGCTGCCCAGAGAAGCTGTGGCTGCCCCACCCCTGGAAGTTTTCAAGGCCAGAGTGGACAGGGCTTGAAACAACCTGATCTAGTGGAAGATGTCCCTGCACATGGCAGGGGGTTGGAACTGGATGATCTTTAAGGTCCTTTCCAATCCACACCATTCTAGGATTCTCTGATCTCCAGTGAGTGAGGGATAGTAACAACAGCTTGTTGTTTGAAGCAAAGACCCAGCACTTCTGCTCAGTGTTAGCATTAAGGAATACAAGGGCACTCAATTTCTAAGGAAGAAGGAACTAAAGTTCCTTAAAAATGCAATCTTGCCAGTTTTCCCACCTAAGAGTCTGCCACAGGGCCCTCACAGTCCTCCAACACCTGTCCCCATCCAAATTTCACCATATCCAAACCTCCTCAGCATCTCCAGCTCCAGGATCTCCACTCCCTCCTGCACATCTCTGCCTCCAGCCCTCCCCCTGCCCATTTCCATCCTAAGCCACTGCCTCAGGCACAAGAAGCAGCCAATTCTTCACCCAAAACTCTGCAGAGAAGAGAGCAGATGTTTTGGAGAAGATTATGTCACTGCCTCAGGAGTAACTATCTAAGCAAAAGCTCTCCTCATGACACAGCATCATATCCCTCCTTCCTAAGAGACCTCAAATTACATCATGTGGACCTCAGAGCTACCTGTGAGGTCACACTGCTTGGTGACAGTAATACAACATGGAAGACCTCACTCCAGCAGGATTCCACATGAGGTGCCACAAGCACTTCTGAGCTTCAGCTGCTCTCCACAGCCAGAAACAAATGGTCCCAGTTGAGCAACGTGCAGGACACACTCTGATTTAGGGTGAAGGAGCATTTGCTTGGAAATAGCAGTGTTGCTGCAAACAGTGCTAATCTAATAACGTCAGTCTTGACAAAGATCTGGTGTCTTGGTTTGGGTCCAGAGCCAAGGGGAATGCAGTGGGAGCACCACTGCCACATTACAGGCAGCAGCCAAGGCACAGAGAGAGCAGAGCTAAAGAGACAAGACTCTGCAAAGAGACAAGCACAGGCAAAGAAAATAACCTACCTAAATTCACGTAACAGATCCATGATGAAAACACACACAGAAACCAGGTCTAGCTTCCAGGTGTTGCTCCAGCAGCTGGAAAAAAAACTTAATTCCAGCTTGGAAAGGACTACTGAAGAAAGATCTTTCACATCACTGACTTTTATGCATTTGCCAGAGCCTTGAGGATACCAAGAGGCCTTAATGGCTCTGCCCAGCCCCAGCTGGGGCCTCCACCCAGTCTCCTGCCTGTTTGAGAGCCAGCCTGGGCCCTCATCCCAGTCTCAGACCAAGAGCTGTGCTGGCTGTAGCTCTGTTACATAAACCTCAATGACCCCATTCCATGGACTGACTTCCCAGCTCCATTTAGCCACCTCCATTTCACTACAGACTTGTCTGGTGGTCACTGGGCTGTGCCTGGCACATCAGCAGCACCTATTTCCAGTTCATCCTTTGATGAACTCGGTGATGGTCCAATTGAGATGTTTGGGAGAGCTCTCAGTGTCTTCACGAGTTTTCAGTTCAAGCCTCAGCAGTGTTTCCATGCAAACTCTACCCTCACCTTTGCATCCTATTTTCTCTGAACTCAATCAAAGGACTTGCACTTTATAGGTGGTCTGGGATCTTCCTGGGAAATTTTGTCTCTGCTTGTACTGCCTCAGCATGAAGCAAAATTGGCTGTTAGTCCTAAGACCAGAAGCAGATGCTCCCTTCCTGAATACCTGAGGGCCTCTTTCTCTGAAAGTTGCTTATTCCTCTGCATGACCCTGTCATTATTTAAAAGTTTTAGGGTTAGGGAGAATATTTTTTGCATGACAAGTACTTGCATTTCTCTTGAAAGATAAATTATATTTTTTATTTTCTTTGAGCAAATAAAGTCTACGTAGATGTGATGTCTTATTTACTGTGGTATTTCTTATATCCCATACTCACACCTCCAGAGAAGACTGAGATAACACTGCTGTGGTGTACTCCTGAGCAGATGCATGGGGTTGTTGGTGCTGCAGACTGCTCTTCTGTGTTTTCTAGGGTTGTTTCGTTCCAACAGAAATGGAAAACCTGACAAAACTTTCCTTGTCACAGCAGCTTTGAACGTTCTGAAGGCTGTAATTAGAATTAGCATTTTTTTCCAAAGTTCCCTGGCGATTTAAGGTTGTTCTCCTGGGCAGCAGCTGGTATTTGGACTAACAAATAGACAACAGGCTCACAGCCAGTTCTGCAGCTACCAGCAGAAGTCAGAGGAGTTTGGAAGGAGAACATTGAGTGCTCAGGTGCTTGTCTGCTCTTTCACCACCCTGAAACTCCTCAGGGCTGTCTGTGCTGAGGCACAGAGGTTGAGGGGTTGGGCCCTCAGATGGGCTCCAGAAGTGTGGGTGACTCAAAGGTACCAACAGTGACCCTTGGACAGGCACAGGCAAATGAACTGAAGCCCTTTCAAATCCCCAGCAGGTCCCAGTTTCAGCTGTGTTCCTCCTAGAGCAATTAACCTCAGAGAAAATTACAGTCTGGCACACTGCCATTGACAAGTTGCCAGGCTTGCAGTGAAGCCAACTGCTGAACTGAGTGTGTGGCATTTACTGCCTGTGGGAAAGGTAAGGTGAAACAAATCCATGGTTGAAACAACTCTATTTTATCATACCTTTGCAAAATACCTGCAAATTCACCCTCTTGTGAATTCATCCTCTTCTGGACATATTCACAGCTGGAACATCCTTGTTCTATAACAAGGGTCCTTTCTCACCACTATCAGTGCAACTGGATGCAATGATGGCAATCACAACGTGGTGAACTTTTAGCTGGCCCCTTTTTCTCCTGGTGATACCAATGTAAAACTGATACAACCTCTTCTACCTAGCCAAAGGTACCATAAAATCAGCAAAGAAGACTGCTCAAAGGGCAAATCATTTTGCTTCCCAGTAAACCCTGCAGTTAAAACGTCTTCCCCAGGCTCTCCTGGCTGTTGAAAGCAACTATTCCACACAGAACTTGCTGTCTCTTTGCAAACGAGGGAACAAAGTTCATGGGGATTATCCTTGCCAGTGGGACAGCAGTAATGATGTGCAAAACCTTGAGCACATGAATATTTTTTTCTCATCATACTCAAGAATTTTCTATTCCTGAACTTTATCTCCCTGACAGTGCTAAAAGGAGACTGTAGCAAAGACTCGGATTCTCAGAGGAGTTTGCTGCAACACATCCGAGCCTGCTGGACCTCACCAGAACTCAGAGGCTGTGAAAACTGAGGAGAAACAGCTTCCTCTCAAAGCTAATACATCTCTTCGTGATGTAAGGGGAATGTTTCAAGGGTCTTGATCACAGAATCAAAGAGGTGTTAAAGCTGGAAAAGACCTCTAAGACCATCAAGTCCAATTATGAACACAGCGCCACTGTGTTCACCACTAAACTGTGTCTTCAAATGCCACATCTATATGCTTTTAGAACATCTCCAATGATTTGATTCAAGCTGATCAACCAGTCTCACTCTATGTGTTTGCAACTGGATATTTGTTGCTTCAAAGACTGAGATATCTTAGGGAAAATGGGATGGCACAAACAGATAAAAATTCAGAAGATAAATGACTCACAATTGGGTTGTGGGAACTGTAGGATGCTGAAAATGAAATCCTGACCCCACTTGAGTCACTTTGTCATATACTTTGTGAAGGCAGGTGACTGAGGAGTACAAAATCTCCAGTTGCTGCAGAAAAAGGTGCACAGCTGATGTTTCCCAGCCTTGCTTATACAATCCTAAAAACTGTCCTTTGCAGTCACTGCAGCTGACCCACAAGAGCACTCTTTACAATTGCTGACTGTATTTTTAGCTGACCTTGCATGTGACTCAGCAGAGAGAAATGAGGAAAGACAGTCCCATGGGTTTTCCCAGCTATCTACACACAACCACAAATCACTACAGCTGTGAGAGTCCAAGAGAAAAGACAAAAAGGAGACATTTCCTCTTTTCAGATGTATCCTGCCACCAGGGAATCTGTAATTTAATAAACATCTTCATGACATCCAGCAACTGGGTAAAAAAGGACACTGGGCAGACATAGCTGTAACTGATCTCACTTTCCTGGAGAACCAAGAGAGGTTTATTTTTCAGCCAGTCCTAGATTTTGGTCTTTTCTTGGTCAATCTATGTGGGGGTTTTATGATTTTGATCTTAACTCCATGAAGTTCTATTTTTTGAAGCAGCTGGAATCAAAGGAAGATAAGTGCTTCCACCCCATAGCACTTTTTAACATAACAGTGGTTCTCCATAAAAAGAATATACTGAGATAACAGACAAAAAAGTTGGGTACAGCCTCAACAAAGGTTCTGGATAGACACTTCTCTCACTTTAGGCTCAAGAGGAACCTCTCTGTAGCAGCACAAACTGCCTAGGCTACGAAGTAAACCTTTAGGGGTTAATGGCTGTGTTGTTTTTAGTAGGTGTAACGAAAAGAAACTCTGATACTTAGGAGGAGAATAAAAGCTTTCATAGTGAAAATGTAATCTGCTGACTACTTGTGCAGCTCACAAAGGCACCAAAGCTCTTTGGAGTTTTAATCTCCCTGGTTCAGCACTTGGTCACTGGCAGCCTGCTTCCAGCCTGCAGGACTGGGGGTATTTGTGCCAGAACTGTTTATTCTGAGAGGCAGGGTGATCATTTTTCATCAGGAGGATAACAGAAAGCCAAGAGCCAGGCTCTGTCCACAGGACTTTTTACAGATTCAAAGGCATCTTGATCTGCGACCTCATTCAGGACTAGAACTGCTTGTTAACAACTCTCTTGGTGACTCATCTTCTTCCCTAGTCACTGTGAAGATAACTTGGATCCATAGAATCCATATTCCATTGATATTTGATGTGCCCTTCAGCTTGGTATGGTGGCTCACATTAATGTCTATGCCCTGGAAGAAAGGTCTGAGATTTGTTCTGAAAGACTCAGATTCCCAAAAAGGACAAAATTACTTTTATTTCAGCAGAACTTCTTGAGCTATACTTCACTAAGTATTTTGCCAAGGTGATTTAAAGGCAGCAGTGTCTCCTCTGTGCTGTTAGACTGGATACATGAGTCTGCTGAATGCACTCTGCTGGAAATTCTGCCTGATCCACCTCTCTTCAAACTGCTCAGAACAGAACTGCCCCAGACAACTCTATGCTCAATTTTGGCAGCACTGACCTTTACAGAGGGATGAATCCTTCTACATTCCTTGTTCCCACCCCGTTCCCACTAACATGATCATTTCTCATTGCAGGTAAATCATCTCACCTTGAGGTGTCTTCAGAGCCACCTCTCACCTCAGACACAGTGCACAATTTTTTTGTAGAAGAAAAAGGGTGAGACAAAGTCTGAACCGAGCTTTGCCACCTCAGAGCCAAGCATCCCATAATAGACAAAAGGAGCTCACCTGCTTCAGCTTTGTCCCCACCATGGAAGCACTGCTGTCCAGCACGAACACGACATTCTTTGGCAAGGGGGGAAGATCTGTGGGGGCAAAGTAGTGCACGAAATATCCATTGAGGATCTGTGGAAGGGCAAGGGAGACAGGAATGAAAGGTAGATCATGGCACTATGTTCTACACACATCATTAGGGGATATTTGGATTGTTGGGTGCTTTCAGTGATTCTGTCTGCACTGGAGGATATGAATGTTCTTTGGAATCCCTCTTAATTCTGGTCCCAGATACCCTTGGGATCCCCCCTTAATTCAGTTTATCCAGACTGGATGAGCCAACTACAGCTCTGCACATCTCCTTCCATGCTGACATTGGGGTTTCCTTCCAAATGCAGCAAGGATATAACATGTGTGCCCACAGAAGAGAACCACAACATGCACTTGAGGAACTGGCCTTGGTTCCAGATATGTACAGCCAGTACACTCAGAAACTGAAAAGCAGACACAAAAAAGAAACTCAGTGAAGTCAGGGTTTAAGTCCATCTTGTGGCTGCTAACTGACTGGTTTTATTTTGGATATTTCCTGCTAGATGGAGGAGTAGCCTTCACTCAGAAAGGAATTTTCTAGGAATTTGGAGCAGGCAAAACAATTGAACCATCTTGGGTACAGTTAATAAAATAAAAAAAATTAATCTTGTTTACAGTACCTGAACATCCCCAACACTCAGCTCCCTGTTGACATCATATCTAATTATGAAGTCTCCCAAAATTCCATTTCGGGCGATCTTGGTTTGCTCAACAACACTGGGATTGAATGTAACCTTAGCTAAGGTTTTGGTGTGCCCAATGACAGTGGAAGGAGGAGGAGACACATCACCTGTTGAGATAAAAACCCAATGTTACAGGTTCTTCCCGTTGTCTTACAGATGTCAAAGTACAGCACAGGTGGTATTGCCATGGAGCCAAGTCATCCAGCAGTGACTCACTGGGATTGAGGATTCCAGCTCCCCAGTGATAAAAAAAAGAGAGACAAAAAAGAATTTGACCCATCTCCTCTAACTTTAAGCTGAAGCCCATCTTGCAGTGCTCTCAGGGATATAAATGTTTGTAGAAAATTCCTGTATTCAGCTCTGTTTGGCAAACACACAACCTCAGACATGCATGTGCTGTTCACTCCAGCCAGCTTGAGACATCCAGGATGCAGATCCTACACCTGAGATTCTGACAGTTGATGCAAGTATGATTCATTTGACCTGTTTAAACATTTCTTCCAGGATTAGATGAATCACACAGTAGGCTTTTCCTTATTGATTATGAAGAATTCTTGAGGTGGCACGTTCAAACGTACCACAGGCATGTGAGGTGGGATTGATCTGAGTGACTGATCCCTTGACCTGACAAGTGTCTTATGTGTAATGTCTACATTTTAACAAGTCACCTTAGCTGCCTTTATGTTCAACAAAAGTTATCATTGTAGTCACTGCAATTTCAGTCCAACTAATTCAGACAAAATCCAACACTGCCAGTGCAGTCACACAAATTGCATCTCTAAGATGTAACTCATCCTAATCTCTGAAAATCCTTCCTGAATCAATAAAGAGGAAAGTGCCTGGCAGAGGGCACCTCAGATAAAGACAATTATTTAGGTCTGAATCACCCTGCAGGAAACTCTCCTTGTATTGTTTTCTGTGCTCATTCTCTAAAAGCTGAGGGATGTGGAAGTTCCTTGCTGCCCCTCTGTGTAAACAAAATCACAGCTTACCTCCTTTTGGTTTTCCAACTGTTCTTTCCCTCTGAACTCCACTGGGACCCTTACATGATTTGGCCCCTGAACCTCTCCAGATTTTGAGGGCTTTCCCTCTTTTCCTAACTGGCTTTTGAAAACAAAAAATAGATTGTCAACTGAAGTTATTCTTGGGTGCTTTAGCCCTCACAGTGATTATTCTAACACTCCTCTGAGGTACAGAAGTTCCACTATGTCTGCTCCTGCACTGGTCAGAATTGGTAGGAATCAGCTGCTTAATTACACTGTGAGAGGAAATCTGAAATCTTTGCCAAAAATGCCAAAAAAACCTGTGGTATGACAGGGAAATTAGGGATGGGAGAAGTTCAGTTCCAGCTCAGGTGTACACAATGCAAATACCTACATCTAAGCTTATTTTGTACACTCCATCTACGCAAGTGGAGATCAGGTCAAGAGTGTCAGAGATTAGGGTATGATACATCTGGCCAGACAGACATCTGTTTTAGGATAATTTTAATTAACAATAAATTAATAATAGTGATCCAAATTACAAGGTGCAGGCAGTCTGGGAAAGCTCCACTCCAGGGTTCCTATAACTCTGTTTATATAAGCAAAGTATGTTATGAGCAGTGGCACCTTTGTAAAGGGCTTTGAGCGAAATTAGGGAAAGGCAATGTGACATCAGCCTCACATCCAGAACACACAGTGATTAACAAAACCAGAAATATGTGATTATGTCCATTTAACAAGTAGAAAAATGGAGGCATGGGGTGGTTACCTAACTTACTTCCCACAGGTCAAAGTCCATAGAATTGCCAGGGTTAGGGTCCTTGAGGTTTATGAAATGATTAGCCAAATTTGTAAGTTTTACTCTGAAGTGCCATGTACAATCTAGATTCCTCTAGGCAAAGGAATGAGAGTAAGATTCCTAAATCAAGAGCACTCTAGGATAATACTGCCAGGATGATTTTGCTTTACTTTAACAGCTGTCCTGTGGGTGCATTTGAAAAGACGAGGCACAAGATTGTTCTATTGTAACAGGGAAGGGTTTTATCATAGACCAAATTTTACACAAGTAAATTATAGTCAGAGCACCTAGACTGTGAAACAAACTCCTCAGCAAAAGCCTTGTCCAAGGAGACTGAATGACAGATATCACTCAGTTTCAGTAAAATCAAGAACAGCCTCTGAATCACAGTTTCTCATGCTGTGAGATCTCCAATCCATTCATCCTGATGGAAACAGAGAGGGAGGTCCCAGCCAATACACTGAAATCATATAAGGACACTGGTTTTGTATCTCAGAGAGGGCTTATAAAATGATTACCCAAAACTTTGACATTTTTTCTAAAATCCATGTAGAGTTCAGATTTCTCCTGGCAAAGAAAAGTCATAAATCAACATTTCTATAAGATTTTACCTCAGTCTTGATCTGTTTTTATTTTTAGAGCTGCCCTTTGATCTGATGAATCAACAGATACAATATGGTTTTAATACATAATGCATCAGATTTGCTTGTATCTGCCTTCTTGAATTTTCCATCTGTCTTCTACTGCTTCCAGAAATCACATTTAACTGCCAGTATGTGGAAAAAGCCTAGAATACATAGAAATGGCTTTAAAGTTTATTTATAATTCCTGATCTGGGGGGTTAACACTGCTGAAAGGAAAGCCTGCTGTGGGTTAGGGTGCCTGGTCATATCACACCAGGGACAGTGAGGATCAGTCAGAAGCTCCCTCCTTATTCCTCCTGCACGTCCATGCCCGTGGCCTTTGGGCAGCAATTCCATGTTTCTCTGCCATAAATACAGTGATGGGTGAGGGCAGGATACTGTGCCACGACAGCACAACATTTCTATGGACCATTGGGAATCAGCTGATTTAGGTAGCAACTCCATGCCTCAGTTTCCCCACCTGATAAATAAGCATAATCACACATAACCTGGGTTTTAAAGTGATGTGGAATCTAAGTGGAGCACATGGATCACATTGCCTCCCTCTATTGCACCTCAGAACACTCTCTGGAGGTGACAAATGTCATCCTTTCTAACACAGACAGTGCTTCAGGGATCTCTGGAGAGGAAGTTTCCAAGGCTGTCTCACACGGCCATTTAAAGTGACAAGAATTGCTGAGGAATCTCTCCCATCCTCTTCATAGCCACTCATCTCCATCCCTGGGACAGAAGTTAAAACTCAAAAAATGGTCTGAGAGAAAAGATCCAAGAAAACTTTTCTTTTTTTCTGGAATAACAAAAAGCAGGTCTGGAAGGTAATTTATCTAATTCATCCCATGTTCCCAAACCGAATCCCTTCCTACTTAGTTTTTGATACAATCAGGAAACACTCCAGACCTCCAAAAATGGAAACTCAGTGCCTTCACTTGCCAGTCCTTTCCAGAGCTTCACTTTTTTCACTGTTAGACGTTTTCAATGTCTAATTTACATTTTTTCTTGTGGATTATAAACTCATGACTTCTTGTTTATTCGGTTATTGACACAGAAGGCACAGTTACCTTTTCCTCCTTGCAGCAGCCTTTTATATTCTTGAACACAGTTCCTATGTCTTCCCCTAGGTCTCTTTTTTAGGCACACTTGCTATCTGGGTCACAATTACTCTTCTCTGTTTATTGGCCTTGTTTTTTTTAAACAAGTGGCAGAGAGAGAAAAATCTATGACATGTTTCAGAGTCCAGAGCATGGATGACCTCCAAATTCTTGGGCTGGTTTGTGCTCACACTGAGGGAGTTAGTAGAGCCTTCAGACAAACTTTCCACCAAATTCAGCTGAAGAAGTAAACAGAGCAGGAAAAAGCATTTTCCAGATGAAATTGTCATGCTCACAAGAGGAACAGTTAAACCTAAATTATTTTAGAGTCTGGCAGATTCAGGATTAGAGCTCAAATGCAAAGTTCATCCTCCACTAACATGTGGAAACTTCCAGACAGCTGTTCTAAGAAATAAAAAGCTTTCTGAGACCTTTGACTTCAGAAAGAAACAGTCATCCTCGAGCAGCCTAGTGTCTCCTACCCAAGCCCATGGATAATTCCCACACAGCTACAGTGGACGAAAAAGAAGAGGACAGCATCCAGGATATCATTCAGAAAGTGTTTCCATTCTGAGGTTGCTAGAGAAGGTCAGGCTTATTGGCCTCAGTGTTTGGGGGTTTGTAAGTGACAGAAGACAACACCTGCACATGCCAAAAGATAGTTTTCCAAAACTCACATGCCTAATGCCTTCCTTTGGGAAAAATACAACTCCCAGATGGAGCCATGCATGCAGGAGTTACAGTACAAGGAAATTGCCTAGAAAGAGCTGTCATCACTCTGTCTCTGCTCCCCAGAGAGGATGGATGCAGGACTTCCTAAGAGACAAGAAAAGGACATATCCACAAGTGATTCTGGAAGAGAAGCTGGGATGCTGATGGCTCAAACCCTCAGGGCAAGCTGCCAATGGGCAAAGCACCCAGCCAGGTGCCAGGGGGGAGCACAGCTCAGCTCTGGCTGCAGCTGCTGTTGGACCAGATAAGGAAAGAGGAGAACTCTGGGAGGTGGGAACGTTGTCCTTATGGAGTAAACTCAGCTGTGATAACTCCCCTGCCCAGGGCAGTACTGAGACATTCACATGGAGCCTGAAGGTGCTCACGCTGCTGAGGGGCCATGATGGGACATAACTGACAACAGGACTAATTTAGTAGGCAGCTGTATCATCTGAGAAGGTGTCAAAGACTCCCGAAGTGTCCCATGATCCACAACATTCCAACATTCAGGTGTCCTTGATCCAACGCATTCCAACAACCACTACAATTTCCCCACCCCTGGGCAGGTGCCTGGCCATTCCCACCTGAAGCTGAGTGAATATAAACCAAATAGATTGTGCATTCTGTGAGTTTCCCTAGAATTTCCCACACCACGTGATGTGTCTAGCCTAGTGATCACCACTTTGACCAACAGACATTGAAACTGCAACAACCAAGTCTCATCGCAAGTGGTTCAGGTGGTGAGATCTTTCTACTCTTATCTATTTTCTTAAATGATATATTCACAGTTTTATATTGCCATATTACTCTAGATAATAAGAACCAAAACATACCTGTTTTCCTGTATTACAAGTTTGTTCTAAAATAAACCTACATGTGTGTATTTGCAAACACTGATGAATCAGTGCAGTTTCAAAAACTTGGGTTACCCTCCTGTTTTGGGACGGGTTGTAACAGCTCGATGGCACAATATATTTTTCATCCACTACTCTCAAGGTAATTCATTAATACTTATCAAAATCTCATATTCTACCATTAACTGTGAGATAGTTTAGACATAGGAAATAGAAGAAGAGAGCTCTCATGACATATTCAACCTCAAAATCAGTCAGGCAAGTACCATTTTCCAATTTTCCAATGTCCAGCCAAGTGGTACTGAAGAGTTTTAAGCCACAGGAATCCAAGAGAGAGCAGCCACTTTTTTCTGATTTACTCCCAGTGTATAGACTGCCTGCTAAGCAGCCCCTCTTTAAATGTGAGATTGACAATTCTCCTGTCTTTCACTTAAAAATTCACAGCCTTCTCTGGAGGTCTCACTGGATGTGCAGATCCCAAATTTTTGGGGTGTCATATGAGCAAGAAGGCTTCACAGGGAACAACTAATGGCTCTGATGGTTTGGTTTGGGATCCATCCTGAGAGATGACTCTCAGCTGGAATATAGTGGACAACCATGTGGGATGACTCCAGACAGAAAGGATCTGTAATTGAATTCTGAACACAGATACAGCACAGGGAATCTGGGCTTCAGTTGCATTATCCTGCAACAGAACACCTATTTTATATACATTTTAGTGGCTAGAGAGGATTATAGAATCCAACAGCTCAGGCCCATTTTCATACGAGCTCTTTGAGAGCTGAAGCATGATGCCAAGAATGTCAGTGCTCCCAGATTGCCATTTGGATAGTGAGTTACATGAGTTTTCCCTGTATGTCATTTACATATAGGAATTTCCATACTGTGCTGGAGCAACAGTGTGTCTGCTCTGCTTAGTCTGTGTCTGCCCTTGATCAATCCCAGATGTCATGCAGGAAACCACATGCCAACAATGCACTGTGATGTTCCCTGATAGGTGAGAAAGGTCTCCTGCCTCTCCTGATGAGGAGCAGAGCACATTTATCACTTGGCACATGGATGTTCGACAGAGACTAATGACCTGAAGATAGTCCAAGTCACTGAGAGCCTTGATTTCTTGTGATTTGGATGAAATCAGTAGAATCCCACTGAGCAATCAGTTTAACTCCAGTTCACATGAATTAGGATCTTTCTGTGGCAGATATGAACAGCTCCACTGATTTTGCTGGCACTGTGTCACTTGGGCCAAGTCCCAAAAGACTCTTCATCCTCCTTACATCCTTCTTTTTTGGTGTATTTTTGACAACATGTAGCAATCACAGTATCCTGAGCTGTTGATTTACACCAGAAAAAATTACATTTACACTGTCTGAACAGTGAGCAAGGATAGTTAGGGGTAAGAGCAGATTTTCAGATAGTGCTTTGGCAAAATATGAATTTTCCTCTTGGAATTTCCCATGTTCTGAAGTGCAGGATTTCCTATCTTCCTTGGCATGGATGGATGGAAAAAACAATTCACTTAAAATAAGCAGTTCCCAGGAGATGCAGAGGCCAGGGAAGAGCCTGCTCAGTGCTGAGCACAAGGCCTGAAGGCCCAGTTCAAAGCTCTTAAAGACAATAGCAAAAAAAAAAAACAAAACAAAAGCCCTATTGAGATGAATGGGATTGGCCTTGTATTCATTAAGCTTCAAAGCCCTCACAGGCTTGGGCACAGATACCACACAGACACAGTCATCCAGAGAAAACAGATCCAGCACTGCCAGGCCCCTTCTTCAGGAGTGATCAAGGCCCCACAAGCAACAGAACCACAGGTCAAAAAATCTCTCCTTACCTTCAGCTTTCCCATTGCCTTTCTGCTTGCTGTTCCGAAGGGGAGGCACCTCCAGGGACACAATTCCTGAGTTCTCCAGGATGTTCACCTCCACTCGTAACCGCCCCACCAGCTGCTGGGGCCGGATGCTGACGGTGTACTCGTATTTCCCCAGCCTTCTCTGCAGAAGTTCTTCATAATGCAGTATGAACCTGGCCTGCATCTTGCGAGGAATGAAGACAGAGGCCTTGAATGTCTCGTAGCCATTGTCCCTGGAAGGAAAATCCAAAAAGACACCTTCACATCCTATACACATCACACATCACCTCCTTCCCCTGCCCCCGATAGCTTTGCCTGACCCCGTTCCCTGCAAATAATCCACTGAACCTTCCCATCGTGTCTTGTTGAACATCTGTTGCATTTACCATTGAACTTTGTTGATTTCCTGCTTTGCATAAATAAAGTATATTCTTGCTTCCCTCTTGTGTAAAGTGGATAACTCTGTCCATGACAGCACCATAATTTTCCTTTCTGTTATTCAGGAAGTAACAATTCTTTCCCCCAGTAGTACATTCTGAAGCGTCTTGGAATTTGAAAAGTTGTGTGACAGGGTTAGGAAAGACCACACACAATTTTTCATGGCTTGGAGTATAGGGATGACACCAAGCAATGCAGATAACATTCATTTTAGCTGCCCCTTCCTACAAATACATGGAAAGGCATGCCAAGGCAGCCAAGATAAAGATAGCAGGAGAGTGCATCATTTCTCAGAACAAAGCCGAATGCACAATACTCACCTTCCTTCTGTGGGGCTTGGAGGTTTCTTGTGCCTTTCTTTGTCATCAGTGTTATTTTTCTTTTCTTTCCCTGTGACCTCTCCATAGTAAGTCTTGTTGCCAATGCTCCTGGAGAGATCACAGGTGTCAGCAGGGTCATTCTGCACCCAAGTACAGGTATACATTTGCTGCAGGTTCACAGACTTTGATGTGAGAAGAATCTCAGAGTGCTGCTGGCGTCTCTCTCTTGAGTCCACCCAAGTCTCTGGGACAGAAGTCAACTCAGAAGTTCCCTGGCTGGAAATACCAGCCCAGTACAGAGGCAAAAGTGTCTTATTCTTCCTATTCACTCTAAATGGAAGTATTTCATAAAGAGTGGGTCCCCTATCCCCTTTGGTCCAGTCTGAAGCTAAGACCTCAATATCTGTCTGTAGAGAGGATCTGATCGTGATCAAACCAAATATGTTTGAGAACAAGAGTTTAATTTATTAGTCATTTCATATGAGGTTTGTCTCTATTTGGTTTATCATTCACACCTCCATCTGAACACTGACCTATCTGCTGGCTGGAGTTGACTTCTGCTCCATTGACAAAGTGGAGAACATGAAATAACAAGAAGATTCTAAGGTATTACAGTCATTCAGATAAATATAACTCCCAGCGCTGCTGAAACTTTCTCTTGAAAGGTCTGTGAGGTCTTGAAGAGAGTTTTCTCATTCAAATCAGAGAGAGGAGGAGAAGAAAGTGGTTAAAAGATACTCAGATAGGAAATAAAATAGTTTCCCTCCCTGTTTACATTGAGGATTTGAATTTGGTATCGTGGCATCCACACAGACTTGGTTTGTGCATTACTTACTTACATGGTAAAGTTGGAGATGAAGGCTGCAGCTGGGATCTGCATCTCAAACACGGCCTCCCGTGCCTCAGAGCCACTGTTCACCATGGTGCAGGACACGGTGGTGAAAGCGTACCGGGAAATGATCGTGGATCTCACGTGGAACTCTGACATCCGAGGCCTGGTTTCCTATGGGAATCAAAACCTCTAAACAGACAGCTGGATAACTCACCCCGGCAGTGTTTCAATGGATTTAATATTTAATATGGAATAGCAAATTCCCACTCAATAAGTATTAGGCATCCTGACAGCAACAGGTCAGGTGGGCTTGTCCTCAAAATTTCAGGTGAGCTGCAAAGAAGTAAATCAAGAATGTGGTACTGCCTTTGTTCACGCAGAGAGGGCACAGACATTGTCCAGTGCTTGGGAAAGGTCTGAGGGCTCTGCTTATGCCAGCCTTTAAGTTGTGAAACACCCTGACAAAATCCATCTGTGTCCTAAACTGAAGCCTTCAGCTCTAGCTATGTGAGAGGATCAGGATTATTCCCTTGTGGCCTGGGAAGGGAAGCCCAAAATATGTCCCTATGGGCCCCAGAACTGTGTCACAGACCCTGCCCTGTGCACAAGAGCAGATGGAAGACTTCTTGAAAGACTGACATAACCATTTATGAAGCAGCACCTTCAAATCCATCCAGTCAGATCCCTAAGTTATGTAAACAGAGGAACTGCTGTCAATGGAGTCAACTGAGTCCTTCTCTGCTGAGAATCCATCCTGGAAGTCTGTGCCAATAGATGAAGAGACTTAATAAAAAATACTGACACTGTGACATCTCAAGCAAAATATTTTAAGCTTTTTTTTTAGCCCACACTGGACTCCCTCCAGCAGAGAAGCAGCAGAGACAGCAGTGAATGACACATGATGTAGCAATGGAAGCTGAAAGCCAATTTCTGTGTCTTGGGAATGTGTTTTCGTGCACAAGTCCTGAGTTGGAGCATTTCTCCAGACTAATGTGTTTTTTGACAGCAACATCTCCATGGAGCTCAAATGTTTTCTTCCTGGAATACTTCAGTGTACTTAACTGTAAGCAGCCCTTGAAAAAGAAAAATCTGTACATCGACTTACACAATCAAAGACCAAACCCTCAAAAGCAGAAGGGAGATAAAGAGTAAAATACGCTGTAAATACAGGGCAACCTCACTAACCCAAATACAGAGAGACTCTTCCTATTGAGGCTGGTAAAAAACTCCCAGTCACGTAAGAGTTGTGAGGACAAGAACAGGCTCTTCAGCTGCATGTCCAGGCTTGCTTTCAGCCCAAAAATAATTTTGGCAAACAGCTTAAGAAAGGGAGCAAGTGTTTGTCTGAGTATGAAACAACAACATTTCTGCAGTAGCTGATGGCACCAGAAGTAACTGAGCATCCAACTAACCAAGCTGGTGGGCTAGTGAATTCCAGGCAAATGGAAGAATGAGGATCCACTGGAAACACAGATCTACCAACAGACTTGGCATAAAGCCCTGCCTGCCTACACTTGCAAGGCTTGGAAGGACTGATAACGTTTCTCAGATGAACCTAGTCATGATAGATGGATTTAACTGGGGAATGTGCTCTGTGTCCAGGATCCTGCTCAGCTCACAGGGAGCACAATGGCAGGAGGCTGGAACTTCCAGGGTAGGAGTCACTTCACTGATTTTAGGCAGGTCAGTGCAATGGATCTGCAGATCTAGGCTAGAACACCCCTGCACAGATACAATATCCCACGCTTAGACCACTGCTTAATTAACTGCTGTTAATTAGAACTAGATCCCGCTCTTCTTAGGACCTTCCCTGATACGTAGGCATGGTTTTCCAGTCTCATTATCCTGAAGGTGGAGAAGATGGGGAGTTTTGATTGAAATAAGGTTGTAGGAATGTTTTTAGGTATAATGAGCTGATGCTTCATTCAGTCTTCCATGCCACTAATTGCCTGTGGCATAGCAAGGCACAGGATTTAGTAACAGAAGTTATAGAAAGAATCAGAAACTACAGCAAGTTCTTTGGCGTCAGACCTTTTGCATTCACCCCCATGCACTGCAGTTCATCAAAAACTGTGAGTTTACATGGAGCTGACAGATGATCAGCAAAAGAGGATCAAGCCCTTTGCCTTTCAATTGAGATGCAAGTGGCTCTGCAATGACCTGTCTGACACTGTGAATGCTCTGGTGGATTCACAGGAACTCAGAAAGTCTTTCAAATGTGACAGAGAGCACAAACTTGCTGTTGTTGGGACAACAGGAGAATGGTTGTGTTGGGTGACAAAAAAGCAGCTCTAACCCTGTAGCGTGTCACTGGCAGAGACCAACAGCACATAGAGGAGAGTGTAAAATCAGTCTGACCTGCACTGATATTACCCTGAAATATTCGCTCAGTTTTCAGTAATTTGTGGCTGATGGAAATCCTGAGTCAAAAATGGTATTTTTGTGGTTTATTTGTATTCTGTGGATTTCTCTTCTATTACTTTACACAGCTGCTTTTTGAATCCATGTAAACTTTTAGCATCTGCAACATCCTGCTGCAAGGAGTTCCACAGCTTAATGGTATTTTATATGGAAAAAAAGTCACTTAGGGTTTTTATTTTGCTAAATCTACTCTTTGCTGGCTTCAGCTGATTTCTGTTATAAAATTACAGAATGGTTTGGGTTGGAAGGGACCTTAAAGCCCATCCTGTTCTAACCCCTGCCATGGGCAGGGACACCTTCCACTAGACCAGGTTGCTCCAAGCCTAGTCCAACCTGGCCTTGAACACGTCCAGGGATGGGGCAAATATCTGTATCCCACTGAACAAGCTCCAGTTCTGATATCCTTACAATCTGAGGAATGGCAAAAAAACCACAACAAAAAAAGACATTCAGCATCCCTCCCTCTTCCTGGTGGATGTGAGTTGCTCTTGGGGAAATCAAACTCTGAATAAGGGCATCACATAGAGCTGAGGATGAAAGAATTGCTTCACCTTCCCATCCCTGACAGGGACCTGCTATTGCCTGTATATAGAAAATACAAATGGTGGGGGCACAGGCCATTTTCAAACAGGTTGCTCAGTCAGGCTGGGCAGGCAGCCTGAGTTCCACTCTGTGCTGCATTCCCTGGAGCTCTTGCACAATCCATCAGTGCCTGGTGCTCTGACTTAACAGCTGCACAAACCCCTGTTTGTTTTCTGTACTCTTTATTAAGGTTTTCAGAAGATGAGAGGCAGCTCAAAGGAAAAAAACCAAAATAAAACAAACCATTTGTTTAATGTTATTATTACCGTGATTTATCATCCCTATTAAAAATTAAGTGAGGGGATGCCAAGGCAGCAGATTAGCACACTGCTATGAGGCAGGTTGGCTGGATGCTTTGTGGAGGTGTCCTGGTTATGATGATGAACTGGCAGCTGAAATTTTCTCACCAAACAATTTATTTTATGCTTGTTTACATGAAATATTTGGAAGGACGGAAAAAGAGCTGAATATAAATGAGATTAATTCCGTATTTTTTTGCCTTTATCAGTTACTTTCATCAAAACAAACTGACGGTCTCTAAGATTAGAAGTAATAAACTGGTAATAAGCCTGAGAGTTTCTCTCTAGGCTGCTGATTCCAATCTGTCAAAGATGAAGGGGACCAGAAGCTCTTAAGGTGATGGCTACTCACCGTGTGAAATGAGTTCCACCAGTTCTCAACTGAGAAGTCCCCCAGACAATCCAGAAAAATAACTGGCCATGAACAGCAATTCCACTGGCTGCCTCTCTACATCTAAATTTTAGATTTCTGTGCTGAAAAAAGGATATTGGCTTCCTTGTTTGCTTTCTTTCTCCAGTAGATTTTGTCAGAGAATGACAGAAATCTTCACATTTCAAAGCAAACTCCCTTTCTCTTCAAACTCAATGAGATTTCATCAGGCTTATGTTCACTACATTGTTAAGGTTGGTAACATTAGATGTTCTTTCTCCAAATCTGGGCTTGAGAAGATGGATTGGAAAATATTAGAAGAACCTGTACCTGTTGCATTGATCAAAATGAAGATTTCTTTTTTTTTTTATTACCCAGAATCTCATTCTACTGTCAAATAGTTTATTCCTGGGCACAGGGATGCACACACACACATTTCCAGGGCAAGGGTAGTCCCCATGAGGTAAAATAAAGACAGGGTGTGATACGTACCAGCCTCTGCAGGAATTTGGCCTGTCTTGGGACACGGCGAGCAACCTGCAAAGAGTGAAGGGAGTGAGTGGATTCTGTTCAGCCTACAGCAGACATGTCACTTGTTTAATCCCAGACACAGGGCTGTGTGACTGATCACCCATGGCCAGGTTCAAATTGTTCTCTGGTTAAAATTAAAACCTGAGTCTCTTCTGTATTAACAGACTCACTGATCAAAGCTCAGCAGTGGAATGTGGCTGTCTCAGGCAAGGAGGTGCTGGGTGTTTTGCAAATAGTGCTTGGCAAGGGACCCTCTATACGATGGCAGGAAGGTCAGCCTTTAGCCCTGGCCCTGGATGATAGGAACATCCTTGGACGTATTGAAGGCCAGGCTGAATGGGGTTTTGAGCAGCCTGGTGTAGTGGAAGATGTCCTGCTCATGGCAAAGGTTTGGAACTGGATGCTCTTTAAGGTCCCCTCCAACCCAAATCATTCTATGGTTCTGTAACTAGCTAAAATTAATACTACAGCTTCAGCTGTATAAATATTAACTCAAGAGCAGATTTGTTGCCTAAACGCTCTCCACAGGTACTGTGTATTTATTGTGCAGTGGCAGAAAAGCCCTAGTTATGTGCAAAAAGGGAAAATATTAATTCGTCCACAAGAACTTATTTTATGAACCGCTTCACCTATGACAGTGCAATCATACTTACTGCTCACCCTCTCACCAACTCCCTCACTTCTCACATGGTGGGAAACTATCAAATCAACCTCTCCAAGGCAAATCCTTCCCCAAGGCAAATCGCTGTCATGATGGAAGGCCCAATGCCATCTTAAAATCTCAGTGGAACCCCAGAGAGCAGAAGAATGCAACGAATTTTTTTACCTATTTACCCTTTGGCAGGTTGATTCACTCGAAATAGCAGCAGCCCTTTGCGCCAAAGAGATGATTTTTTATGTCTGTTTTATATTGTGCATTGGAAAGCTCAAGAATGCCCAAATGTAACTAAAGCGCATCCATGATAATCTTACTATGGCCTGCTCATTATTTTAGCCAGTAACTGCTAAATTAGGACCAAGGGAGAGGAAGGAGAGGATCGGAGAGAAGAGGAGAGGAGATGGAGGAGGAGGAGAGAGAGGAAGGAGAGGAGAGGAGAGGAAGTAGGAGAGGAAGGAGAGGAGGAGGAGGAGAGGAGAGGGATGAGGATGGGGGGAGAGGAGAGGAGACGGAGAGGAGAGGGAGAGGATGAAGGAGAGAGGGAGGAGGAGAGGATAGAGAGGTTTATAGGAAGAGGAGTGAGGAGAGAGGAGAGGAGAGGAGAGGAGGGAAGGGAGGCAGAGGAGAGGAGAGGAAGGATAGTAGAGGAGAGGAGAGAAAGAGAAAGAGGAGAGAGAGGAGAGAGAGGAGAGGAGATGAGGAGGGAGCGAAGAGAAAAAAGAAGAGAAGAGATGAGAAGAGTAGGAAAGAGAGGGAAGAAGAAGAAGCGGATGGAGATCAATATCCTCAGCATTTTTTAACTAAACATTTACCTTTTGGGACAAATGCACCTTTGTTCAAAATGTATGGATTGGTCACTGGAGTTTTAAAGACTAATCATGAAAATGCAAACGGAACTTGTTCCTGTTATTATCTCCACACCAAAACCCAATTTTGTTCTGCTTGCTTAAATTGCATAAGAAGGCTCTGTGTTGACTTGGCTCCTTCACGAGCCAAGACTTCTAAGTCTTGGGGATCCTCAGTGAGCATCAATGAGGAGCGAAGGATCACCAATAGCAGTACCGTGTTTTCTAGAGGACTTCATGACGGTCGTTCCAAAAAACACTCTGCAGGTTGTGTATCATCCTGACTGTTCCCCTCAGCAGCTTGCACTGGCATCACCTAATGGAACATTTCGCAATACCATCACCTTTTACCTTGAAAGTTTTCCACACACTCTTAAAGCCCAGATTATTCTACATGACCCCACACCCTTACAAACTCTGTTAGTCCCAGCATGGTGTGTGGGATATCAGAGATGTTGATGCTTCTGGAGAGAAATTCCTTTCTATTCTATGGTGGGATAGATATAGAACACAGAAGAGTCTCACGTCTTCCCACCCTTCTGCATGCAGAGATGTCAAATAACAGACAAATAAACTGACTTTTAGAGACAAAACTGGATTATCCCACCTACCAGTAGGCAAGGTATCCATAGTTCTTCATTGGTACCTCAAGGACCACTGGGTGTCTCAGGTGCACAGAGCCTCCATATCTATCAAATTTTAATAATACTGATTGCCCTAAGTGACCCAAAGTCCATGGGGTATCTCTATGGACTGACGATGTGAGCACAAGACCTGAACCAGCTGTTTATGAATCCAAAGTGGTTTTGGATTGGAGGACCTTAAAGATCCTCTCCATTCTAACCCCTCTACCATGGCTATAGCCACTTTCCACGTGAAATGATCAGCCTCCCAAACGCTTGCAAAAAGTTCAATGGCTCTTTCTCAATCCATTTCCTCAGAAAATCTAAGCCCACACAACAACATAATAGCCCTCACAATTAGAAATATATTTCTTTTTCTTTCATTGTCAAGAATGATTTAGAAGCTGAAACGTATATGGTTTGTTTCATCCACACAGTGTAAAAACAAGACAGTAAGACCATAGGCAGAAAAACGGTCTACCCCGAGCTTGAAATACTCTGAATTACCAGACTGGATGTGGCCAGGACATCGGCGTTAACTCCTGGTCCCGTAAGTGCGTCGTTAGCACGGCCGTGAGCATGGATGTCAGCCCCGAGCCTGTCCCGGTCGCAGCACCGGCACGCCACGGCCCATACTTCCTGCCTTAACACCAAAAAATCGCACAACCCCACGTTGGCTCTAGCACTCCCCCGGAGCTGGCCCACGGACAGGGGAATAAAGTGCATTTTATCGCGGCCCCCGCCTGTAAATACTACTGCTGTGAAAGGTGAGAGGCCAGCCGCCGCCACCTGATGTCTCCCGAACGTTGCACGGGACACACCCACACTGGGGGGGTGGGGGGG
>CM031879.1:2540100-2570798 GCA_018697195.1 Certhia americana
AAGAAGAAAGCTGTCCTGTTTATGATAGGTTCTGAAGCACAGCTGGAAGATCATATGCTCCAACATCCCATGTAGAAATATGAAATAAGACAAAAGAAATATTCACACTTTGTCTGGGAACTCAAAGTAATTCTCATTCATGTCCAGAAAAGGGCAATGGAGCTGGGTAAGGGTTTGGAGCACAAGTCTGAGGAGGAGCAGCTGAGGGAACTGGGAAAGGGGCTCAGCTTGGAGGAAAGGAGGCTCAGGAGGGACCTTGTGGCTCTGCACAACTCCCTGCCAGGCGGGTGCAATCACATGGGGTCAGGCTCTGCTCCCAGAGAACAGGACAAAAGGAAATGTTGTGCCAGGGGAGGTTTAGGTTGGACATTAGGGAACAATTCTTCCATGAAAAGGTTGTCAAGTACTGAAACAGCCTTCCCATGGAAGTGTTGGAGTCACTGGAAGTATTCAAAAACACATGTACATGTTTAGTGACCCTGGCAGTGTTGGGTTAATGGTTGGACTTGATCTTAGAGACGTCTTTTCCAGATTTGATGGATCTGTGATTCCCTGTGATTCATTGATTCACAATTTTTAGACACTGATCCCTTTCTTGAAACAGTCAGTCGGTGTCCTTAGCTTTGCTGAAATATCCCCTCCATATTTTCCTTTTCCAGCGGAGCACATCTGACTGGGGGTACGTTGGAGATCTGGTGAGTATTTTTCTTCCTCTGTGGTAAATAATACTGAACAAAGTGATTTTCTAGTTAACCATTTTTTTTAAATCAATCCCTCTGTTTGTTCAGTTCCTTGTTTTTACTGCCGGTTGGGTATTAACCTATTTTCTTTAAACAGAGAGCTGTTTGCACAATACTGTTGATACATCTGCTCTTGGAGGGAGAAGGGTATGGTAAATATGAAGAAATAAGCATCAAAAGTGATTAGACAAAGACAATGTCTTAATAAAGCCCTTAAATTCTGTTATCCTCCAGTGGTTTAACCCTTTACAACACTAGGTCAGTAACCAATGCTTCAAGTCTCCTCTGTTTAGGGCTTTTATTGAAAATGTGAGCTCTGTCCTCTTCATTATATGATATTTCGGAATACTGTTTAGCTTTCCATGCTGGATGGTTGCATGGCGAAAAGCAAGGAAAACATTCCAGCTTAAAAAATACCCTCTTTCAGCTGAAATGTTATAATGAACTGTATTCACGTGAATATCCTGCCACAATTTCCAGGTAAAATATGGAGATGTCCTGGACTTGAGCTCATGTCCCCTCTAGCTGCCATATTGTAAAGAGCAGCAATTAAAAAGTAGCACTGGGACTATAAAAATGGTTGATATTGTCCTCTGGGGCACTTTTTCCAACAGTGCCCTAAATTTATAGAGAAATTTTGTCAAATGCAGGTGGAGGATGATGACAAGATAGGTCTTTACAGCTACAAGGTTCAATCCACCATCACATCTCGGTTGGCCAACACAATGATCCAAGCCAAGATGGTGAACAACGCCAGGCGGCCACAGCCCATCATGTTTGACGTTCAAGTCCCCAAAGGAGCTTTCATTGACAACTTTACCATGTAAGTAAAGTCAGGTATCAGCCTCATCCTCTGGAAGCATTCAATGGGCTGGGAAGGAAGTATTTGTAAACACAAAAAAGTTCTTACTGTTTTCCAGGTTCAGTGTAATTTTTGCAGGCTTTCCCAAGACATTCATGTCATCAGTCTGTCTGTCTGTCTGTCCAGGTCTTCCTCTCCAGTAATTATTGAGCCACTAGTCAATATCAACAAAAATGGACAAAAGTCTCAAGTACACTAAACCCCTGCCTGGCCAGATCAAAGGAGAGAGACCCAGATCAGAGCCCTCACTGAACAGAAACTGGCCTGGTTCAGTGTCCATTCAGAGAGGCAGCAGCCAGGTTTCTGGTCAGGGGATGTCCTAATCCATGTTCCAAAGCAGCCATCAGGAACTGCCTTCCCTGCCCAAAGCAGGGGAAAGTGTGAAGGAGGTGGAGGAGAGCAGATCCTCCTCAGAGCACAGTGGTGCTGGCTACTTGAAATAAACATCAGGTAGGGGAAAAGACAGACCTCTAGTGAAAACCAGAATTCATTACTTTGGGGTTAAACAAGAACCTTGTTATTTCATTTCCCACCAGCTTAGATTTCACTGTTGTAAACTGAAGAAACAGTCCTCGATTGTAAAGTTGTTTCTTTTTCAAGCTGACTGTGCTTCTCTCTCCTAGGGATATCAATGGTATCACATTTACCAGCCATATTCGGGAAAAATCTGAAGCCAGGAAAATGTATGCTCAAGCAAAAGCCAAAGGCAAAGCTGCTGGAATAGTCAGGTATGAACACTCTGGCATGTGGGTTTTGTACTGAACTTATAGGAGAATTGAGATGACCCATCCCAGGAGGAGATAGATGAGGGGGAATGCTGGAAAGGAAAATGCTTACTTGCAGCAGCTCTGATATTTAATTGTCATGAACTTAAAACTGTGTTTCAGCTTTCAGCTTGCTAAAACACCCTGTGCTAACAAACAGGGAGCTGCAGAGGAATTTTAACACAGTTAGGATCAAAAGCCTCAATCTAAACCAAAGTGCAAAGAAGATTTTCCTTCTCCTTGTATTTTCTCCAAATAACCTCTCAGCTGACTTTTCAGGAGCAATGCCTTGGATATGGAAAACTTCCAAACCGAAGTGAACGTGCCCCCAGGAATGAGGATCCAGTTCCAGCTTCACTACCATGAAATGATCCGAAGGAAGCTGAGCTCCTACGAGCATGTCATCTCTGTGAAGCCAGGACGCCTGGCCAAGCACATGGAGGTAAAGCAGAGCTGGGGTGTGTAGGAAGAACCCCACAGGTGAATCCTTGCTGAGAAAGCACCCATAGTTTTCAGGGAGGTGTCCCTGCCCATGGAAGGGGCCTTCGAACTGGATGAACTTTAGGATCCCTTCCAGCCCAAACCATTCTGTGATTCTAAGACAAATCGTGGTTGTGGAGGGACAACCAGAGATCATCAGCTCTCACAGGATACAGGCTTACGAAGCTGGGGTTTTTGTGAAAAGCACTGTTCCAAATAAATAGAAGTACTGTTTGTTTTCCTTCAGTCGAGTTTACACAAGAGTATAAAAATGTCAAAGCTTGTTTGCCCAAGTGGTTCTGACATGAGTCAGTTACGATTCAGGAGATTCTCAGCTGTGTTTACGAGTGGGGACAGGACACATTTGTTCCTCCCTAGACCAGGTTGCTCCAAACCCTGTCCAACATAGCTTGAACACTTCCAGGGATGGGGCAGCTCTCCACAATAAATGTCCTCCCTTCCTGCTTTTAGGTGGATGTCCGCATCGTTGAGCCGCAGGGACTGCGCTACGTGCATGTCCCTAATTCACTTGGAGATCATTTCGATGGAATCACCACTATCTCCAAGGGAGAGAAAAAGGTAACCCCTCACACACTGGAAATAGCACAAAATCTTCAGTTTTCACACTTATTCCACACAGTCCTGGCAATTTTTTGTGCCTGCTGGAAGAATGCAAAAATGTGGCAAAATCTGTCTTTAATTCCATAGTAATATGTCAGGCAGTATTGCTTCCTGATATCAAATTTACCCCCATTCCTAGTTTAGCAAATTATTTAGAGGTACTATGTATCTATATTAAGTCTTACCTTCTCAAGCAATTTCAAGTTTTCCAGTTAAAACAGAAAAAAATGTCATAAAGTCTGCATGATCAATCACATGACTAATGGAGATGTTTCCTGCTACTCAGTTCACAGACAAATGGCAATCCTCTTTGTTTGGGGAAAACCAAGTCAATTAGAAACCTGTTAAAAGTGTTGATAAAATTATGGATAGTTTCAAGAAGGAAAATGTTAATAAAACCCAATGCATTGCTGAACAGAAATTGTTTGCACAGCTCCAGTTGAAATATTTGGTGTTGTAGATGGGTCATGTGATTTGTGTCACAGTTGCTACTATAAAATCAACATATCCAGGCAAACCTTAGTGCTGTTTTTCTTCTGAAGTGACAAAGTCCATTTTCCACAAATAATGAAAGTGGGAAAGTGTTCGGTGAAATCAGATACTTCATGAAGATTTGGAGTCTCTTTGTGTCAATCATCCCCCTCTCACACAACACCTGGCTGACTGATGATCTCTCCTCATTTCAAGGCTCACGTTTCTTTCAAGCCAACAATGGCTCAACAGCGAAAATGCCCCAAGTGCTCCTCCACGGCCGTGGATGGAAATTTTGTGGTGCAGTATGATGTGAACAGAGAAACCACAGGGGGAGAACTGGAAGTAAGTGTGGCTGCTCTGCTGGGACCAGAGAGCTGTGAATAAAGGAATTGCTGTCCTTCAGCAAACTGTGCTAAACTTCATCCTTCAGGGGAATAAGCATGAGGATGTGCTCTGTATCCAATTGAAAGAACAGAGGGATTTTAAGTGGGCAGAATGGATTTATTTAATTTATGACTAAGACATGGGCTTACATATAGTAGGAGAAGATTCCTGTCATGTCCAAAAGCCAATGTCTTTATACCTGGCAGCACTTTGGTGATTTAATGTAGAATCAGAGGATGGAGTCATTGGATGCTGTGCTAATACATCACAAGGAGACAACCAGAACATCACTATTTTTATGTTAACATGAAGCTGAGTTATGAGGTTGAATTATTATAGGCAGAACAGACTTTTTCAAAGCATTTTTCATTCCTCCCTATGCTAGGACATAGAAGTTGTCTGAGAACCAGGCTCTGCTTTTATTGAGTAAAGATAGTGTATGGGTACAGAGATGTGCAGAGCTGAAAGTTAGAACTGGCCAATAAAGAAGAGAAAAAGACAATAGGGAAAAATAATTTATTAAGAAAATAAGAATTTTCTGTTCTGTCGCTGACTTGAGTTTTCTGAAATCTTATCTATAGCTCATTTCAATGTGATTTTTTTAATTTTATTTTGCAGATTTTTAATGGCTATTTTATTCACTTCTTTGCTCCAGAAAATCTTGATCCACTGCCCAAAAACATTTTATTTGTTATAGATGTCAGTGGCTCGATGTGGGGACTAAAAATGAAGCAAGTAAGTGATTGACCTCTTGCAAAATCCTGCCAGCTTTTCCCATATGCTTTACCATGCAGTTCTGTAGCACACTGGCATGTAAAATTACCAGCTTAATTTGGAGAATATTTGGAATCAAAGACTTCATAATTTACCCCATTATTTATAATGCTTCTTCCGTGTTTTAATGAAGAGGTGGTTCCAGATTTTAACTCCAAATTTAAATTTCAATGGACAGATCACAAAATATTTTGCAAAGGCTCTGACCCCTTTTCTCTAATGCTCCATACTGAATCTTGGGACAGTCTCAATGGGGATATTACATTGGTGCTGTCCAAACATGGATGAATTGTTGACAGCCCTCTGAAGACCACTAATGATTGTTTATACAACATAGCCCATAAAGGGGAAAAAATGTTAAAATATGATATTTTAGTCTTCAAGAGAAAATACTTCAAGAAAGATAATCAGCCTCCAAATATGCAGACAGTTGTTCTGAATGAGAAACTCATCAACTGACTTTCATGCCCAGCCAGGGTAGAATAAGATGGAATCAGATGGATTTGCAGCAGGAGAGGTTTATGTTATATATTAGGGGAAACTCTGTAAGGCTGAGTGAGGAGTTTGGGAGATTGTTTATCATGTGCCACTGAAGGGTTTTAAGAACTGACTAGACAAATATTAGTTGGGGATCATCCAGATATCTTTGAATTTCCTTCAGAGTACAATAGTAAGTTCTGGCAGATTGCTCCTGTGGGAAAATCAGTGCTGCAAAACTAGAATACAGGATAATTGTCACTTTTTTAAATCACATATCTTCAAATGGATGTCACCCAGCCTGAAACGGCTGTGTTGCAGACAGAGCTAAGTCTCCTAAGCTGACCTGTGCAGTTGCTCTCTCCTGAACCACAAATTTTTCTCCCTTTCACTTCAGTGTATGTTAGCAGGAGTTAAGCAAGTTGATCCACATGAATTTATCCTTCCTAATTGCAATTTTTCTGTGTTTTTTTAGTGAAAATTTCGAAATTATTAAAAAAAAAAAAAAAGGAAAAAATAATAAAAGAGAGAGGGAGAGATTTGGATAGCAGATGCTAATTTGGATTTTAGTGCTTATGTGCTTATTCCTCAGAGACTAATGTTTACCTGTGGTCAAAAGTTAAGAAGAGGCTTTCACAAGCAGGAAGCATAAACCTGTGTTCTCTTAAACTTCCCCTCAGACCATCGAGGCCATGAAGGCAATATTGAGTGAGCTCCGTGCTGCTGACCAGTTCTCCCTGATCGACTTCAACCACAACGTCCGGTGCTGGAGAGATAATCTGGTCTCAGCCACCCCATCACAGGTGGAAGATGCTAAGAAGTACATCCAGACAATCCATCCCAATGGGGGTATGAGGTTTTGATTGCAGAGTGCTCACAGAAGTGGCATATCACAGGAATGGGTACCTCAGACAGCCTTCAGACTATCAGAGTATTCCTTAAAAAAAAGTCTGTTTCCCAAAACAGGAAAAGCATGCCTAAAGAAGAGCAAGAATTGCAATTTATTGTATTAGGGGATGGGAGAGCATGTCCTTCTATGGCAGATAGAACAGATGACAGAACAGCTGCCTTTAAGCTATCTTACCTCCAGTCTCAGAGATCCTAAATATCATTGAAAGATCAAGTCCATCTCATAGGCCTGGGATGAACAGGTAGATGAAATATTCCCTAAGCTGAGAATCACAATCATTTGCCCTGGGCTGACAGCCAGCTGAACATGAGCCAGCAGTGTGCCCAGGTGGCCAGGAAAGACAGTGGTGTCCTGGCTTGGATCAGCACTTGTGTGGCCAGCAGGACCAGGCCAGCGACCCTCCCCCTGTGCTGGGCACTGGTGAGGCCAGACCTCGAGTCCCATGTTCAATTTTGGGCCCCTCTCGACAGGAAAGACATTGAGGGGCTGGAGCATGTCCAGAGAAGGGTAACGGAGCTGAGGAAGGGTCTGGACCACAAATCCTACAAGAAACATCTGTAGGAATTTAAGGACCTGGTTTAGTGGTGGGCTGGGGTTAATGGTTGGACTCGATCTTAGAGGTCATTTCCAACCTTAATGATTTAACAATTCTATGAGCTACAAAATGCCATGTGGGCAAACTGTTTAGCCTTTTTGTGCCTTCATTCCCTGTCTGACAAACAAGGACCTTTTTCAGCTGTACAGGTCTTTGGAAGAGGTTTACAATGATTTTAATCTGCCACCCTCTGAAGTGCAGTTCTAGATTTTCTGTTCAGTTATTTGTGCATCAATACTGTGGAGAGACTCTCCCTAACATCAGAGCCTTCTGGTGCTGTAGCACCTTCATCTCCAGAAGTTTTCACTACAATGAACATGAAGTTATAGACTTGTCCAAAATCATCAGTGTGTTGGGAATAGAAAACCAAGCGGGATATATGAGTGACTGACTTTGTTACCCCCAAAAAATTGACAGATAAGTTAGAGATCAGCTCCCATCCAACAAAGCCAGTTTAAATGCAGCATTTTATTACCTTGTCTCTGGAGCTGCTGTTGTTTTTCTTTCTTGACAAAGAAAATAGTTATTTTCTGACTACTCAGCCTTCAGGTTTCTGTTCCACTCATCCTGATATCTTACTCTGCTCCTTCTGTGTCACAAATCAAACCTTAGATAAGCTCAGCAAACATACACTTCTTCTTGTCCAAGGAATGGGCTGATGGCCAGAAAAGGAAGTTTTTTCCTGCTCTCATTCACTCACCAGCCTGCAAACCCAGTAATTCTTCCCACACCAAGTAGCTGCCAATACCACAAATAGTCACACTGGAATTAGTGAGAGGGAGTGGAGGGGCCTCATGAAGACATCAGCCTGGGATGAAAAAGGGAACCAGAGTGAAGAAAGGTGTACCTAAATATTAGAGAGGAGGGGTTTTGCTGCCTTGATCTCAGCTCTTGTCCCTCTTAACTCCACTAGAATCTTAGAACCGATCTGGATTCAACAAGAATAAAAAAACTTGTTTTCTTCATTGTGTCTTTGACAGGCACAAATATCAATGAAGCTCTTCTCCGAGCCACTTTCATCCTGAACGAAGCCAAAAGTTTAGGCATGCTGGACCCAAACTCAGTTTCCATGATTGTATTGGTATCTGATGGAGACCCAACAGTAGGTAAGGATCCTGCTTTGGGGAAGAAGAAAGGCTGGTGGGGTAAGCCTGAGAAAAGCAATGAGTAGACAATTTGGCAGTAAGTTTAAAAGATTCCATTCATCTTTCTTCCAATGCCTTGTGCTGCCCTTTTGCCAAGTGCTAGTAGTGCCATGGAGCTTTGCACAGAAGCTTTCAAAAAATGAGCAGTTTATTGTGCAGGTTCTGATTTTTTGCAATTTACAGAGGTGCACAAGTCCTGTAGGATAGGTAATCAAAACAGCCTTAGAGAAATTGGGCTTTGGAGCAACCTGGTCTAGTGGAAAGTGTCATTGCCCATAGCAGGGGAGTGGAATGATCTTTAAAGAACTGGATGATCTTTAAAGTTTCTTTCAACATAAACCATTCTATGAACCTATGATTGTACCAAAATTTCCTCTTTCTATGACCTTAGCCCACACAGATCTATGCAGTCACAAGCATAACATCAAAAGCAGGAAAAAAAAAGAGTGGAAAGCAAATTAATTTGGATTCAGTTGGTACAGGTCAAAGCAATTGCTGACTTGAAGATGTCAGCTCCAAAAAGTCTGCCATTTAAAAAAAGCCTGAAAAAAATATACAGTTCCAATGATGACAGAGAACATCCTAAATATGAGAAACAAAGTAAAATGTTCATGGAGATGTCTTAATCTGCAGAGAGCTTGAATCACTAATTCTGGGAGAACTCTAGATGTCCTAGAATATCAAAGCCCCTAGGAAGTTACTAAGAGCCCTAGGTATACAAAGAAAATGCATCAGAGACCAAAAAAAAGTGGCCAAAAAGATTGTCTTCACTGAAAACACTTCACTAATCTCTATCCAGGAAAAGCTCAAATGTTGTTGTAGGCAATGGAAATTTGGCATTGAGCTTGCTGTCTAGATTTCCCTAATATCCAGAGAGAACCAGGGAGAGCAGGAACATGCTTACCTTGATGGAGACTTCTCTGTTACTCAGGTGAATGTCACCCTTTCTGTGTCTCCAAGGTGAGCTGAAGCTGACAACAATCCAGAAGAACGTGAAGCAGAGCATAAAGGATGAATTCTCTCTCTTCTGCCTCGGGATTGGGTTTGATGTAGATTACGATTTCCTGCAGAGAATTGCAACCGACAACCGTGGCATGGCCCAGAGGATTTTTGGAAATCAGGAGACTTCTCTCCAAATGAAGGTGAGTTTCTGCCTCATTGCCTCTGAAACTCTCCTGTTCTTTTCACAGCTGTAACTCCACTAGCAAAAAATTCTCAAAGCCCACCATTTCTTCTGGAGAGTCCTGCAAGATATCTATCATATTTCAGCTGAAGTGGTCCTACTTACAGTTTTAATAGTATCTATAACACATACTTTACCTCCCTGTGTAGGATGAATATTCAATAAAATAGCCTTAACTATAAAAAAAGATTTTCTGAATTAAAATGAAGGCCTGGATGTTATTTTAGGCCATTTCATCACTAACAAGAACCCTAGATATAAATGCCTAATGATAATCCAGATTAGTCAAGGTAAGAAAAAGTTCAACTCTAGCTTTGGCTCCAAATCAGTGAGCAGGAATTGCTGCTGATCAAACTCTGACATTCTTATACTGTTACTGTTCCTTGATTTCACCATCTGTACAAGAATTAGGTGGGGAGTAGCTGTGTGTCTTACATCCTGAGGATAGATTCAGACACACATCTGTGCTCTAGGCTTTTAGGTGTAGGAACAGCACAGCCCATGGACTTCTGACCATCTTTTGACTTTCACAAGACTTGGACCTGATATTCTTGCTGTAACCCCTTAAAAGCGTGCCAAGTATGAAGAAATCTGCATTCTATGAGATGAGGAAATTCCTTCCTGCTCATTAGGTTTTGTCACTTGCTGTCCTTTCAGTAAGAGTGGCCTGTGCAAGAGAGTCAATTCACATACAACAAACTCATTTTTCTGTCTCCCTCCCTCTCAGAATTTCTACAACCAGGTCTCCACCCCACTCCTGAAGAAGATTCAGTTCAACTACCCCCAGGAGTCAGTGTCAGACGTCACCCAGAGCAGCTTCCACAACTACTTTGGTGGCTCAGAGATAGTGGTGGCTGGGAAGGTCGACACGGAAAACCTGCAGCACTTGGAGAGCGTTGTCACAGCGACTGCTGTGAGTGAAGGTGTCCCAGGGATACCTGCTCAGGGCCTCTGGGCTGGGCCATTCCCTCCTGTGTACTGTCTCCCTGCTGGAGGTTAATGCCAGCAGAGGGCTTTGTCCCCTCCTGGGTTCTGGGTGGGAACATGGGGAAACTCATGGAGCGTTTGTCCAATAGTGTTTCACAATAGCTTCAAGTACAGCCAGGAATAGTCACTCCCTGCACCCTGTAGCCTGCCAGAGGAGCTTCTTTCTAATAAATGTACCAAAGGGATTAATCCAGACAAAAGTATGGATTTTCCTTCATGCTTTGTGGAGATGCAGGAGTGATCCCCTAAGGTAACTCCTTTAATGATTGAAATTCCCACCATCAGGGAGCTCAAGCTGGTGGATCTACAGCGTATTAAGTCCTAGCACTGCCCTTTTATGTGTGATGAGACCTTCCCCATGTTTTCAGGGCTGCTCTTCCAGGTGGAGTGGGATGTAATGAGAATATTACATCCAGACCCTTTTTTCTGAGGAGTAATGGAATTATCTGCACTCTTACAGGGCTTAGGAGTTATTATTTGTCAGCTGTTGGGAAAAGAAACAAACATCTTCAATATTTTTTCCTGCCAAAACACAGTGCAGTACAAGGGTCTGTGTGAGAAAGTAGAATTTGGTTTGTGTTCTTCAGTGGAATGGGATGTGGAAAAGCCTGGGGGAAGGATTACAAAGCTCTGTCAAGAGCCTCTACTTTTGGCATGAGGTAGCACTTCTTGGGCTACTGTTAGCAGCTCCTTGAACTACTTTAATCCACTGCCACAGAACTGTCTTTAACAGAAAGACCTTCTGCTACATCTCCCCTCTCCATTGCAGTCAGGTCAACAGTGCTGGGACTTTCTGATTTAGAAGTGACCTGGGGCAGAGCCAGAGTGGGTCCTTAACACCAACCAAGAGGGGAATTTAAGGCACCCTGTTCTCCTGGCTCCTGTCCCTCATCTTTCTCTCTCTCCTTGCACAGGCAAATGCAGAGCTCGTCATGGAAACCCTGAGAGATGTTGAAGAGCTGGATGGATTCATGAAGAAGGACAAATATGCAGATCCTGAATTCACAAGGAAGCTGTGGGCCTATCTGACTGTCAACCAGATGATGGCAGAGAGGTGAGGAGAAATGGGCTCAAACAGGCCTGGCTGTGGGGCTTAGGGAATGAAATGATGGCGATTTACCTCATGGAGCCTGAGTGAGAGCCATGGAGCAGCTCAGGATTAATCCACTCAGCATTTCCTCTTGCCACAACACTTGGCTCTGTGAGCCCTCCATGATAAAATTGCAAAGGCATCTGCCCTGCAGAGCTGCTAACCAGGAGTTCTGCTTCTGTTTCCACCCAGAAATGCAGCCCCCACCGCAGCTTTGAAGAGGAACATCACCAAATCCATCCTGCAGATGTCTCTGGATCATCACATCGTCACCCCCTTCACGGCCATGCTGATAGAGAATGCTGAAAAGGATGAGATAATGCTGGCAGACCAGCCCAAAGACCCCAGGAAGGGCTGCTGCCCAGGTCAGTGTCTCACCCTGCCCATTTCTGTGTCTCTCATGTGTGAAAAGAGCCTCTGGTCTGAATTAGGGACACAAGGAAGAAGATGCTGACAATGATTTGACCTGTGCAATCTTCAGTCCTGCTGCTGTCCCCCAGCTCCTGTTTCCTCTTACTCCTCTTCAGAGAAGGGTCAGCAGTGAATGTCAGCCCAGCATATTAAACAAAAAAAAGTTTCATGGATTGTTTTAAGGTCATGTTGCTTTATGAACTGAATGGAAGATGAACAGGACGAATTACTTTCTCCTGTCTCCATCATGGCAAAGGCAGAGAGAGCTCTAGTGCAAAGGAACATGATCACAGGTGTTAAATGATTGCACTTCTTTGAACCTTTATTCACATGAGTCATCCCAGAGCAAGCAGGAAGAATCCTGCCTTCTCTCAGGCACCTCAAACTCAGGATCCAAGTCAGCAAAGCTTTTACCATATGCTGAATTTTTAAAAGTCAACTTTTTTCTTGGCAAAACACTTCAGCCCTTATATTGGAGGCTTTGCTAAGGTGGGGGCTGCTTTCGTGAATGAGAGATAAAAAGCCAGGCTCCACTTGATAACTTATGGTGAGCTATCTACCCTCATAAGTTATATTTCATTGGTGAAGAGACACTGGAGCAAATCCAACCTTATGTCATAACACAAATCCATTGTAAATGGTGCTGCACCTGCTTTACATTGGTATAACAACATCAGGCTTTGATCTGTGGCAGTGCTCTAAAAATTACACTGTTAAATATGTCAGCACTTGCAGAACCCTAATTGTCACTGTCATCTAACAGGTACTCTGGGATTAACTCCAAATGCACCCAATAACAACAAAGGAATCCCAGCCTGGGCCAATGTCACAGCTGTGCCAGTCAGCTTCATGCCTGAGCAAAGGAGCCCACCTGTGTCCTCTCTGAGCATCAACAGAGGTAAAACCTACAGCATTTCTCAGCAGAGGAGCACCAGACACATCACCTCATCACCTAATGACTCACCACCATCCCTAGAAGAGTTTCAGGCCAGCCTGGATGGGCATTTGAGCAACCTGGTCTAGTGGAAGGTGTCCCTGCCCCTGGCAGGGTGGTTGGAACAAGATGATCTTTAAGGTCCCCTTCCAAGCCAAGCTTTTTCTTTATAAATTATGGAGTAATTTTCATTTTGAATAGATGAGCCTGTAAAAATATGCTGTAATCTACAAGGATGAAGCTATTTTGGATCCTAATAGGATCTAAAGTATCTAAGTGACCTCATGAGCTGCTGTGTGCTTCCCTGAGGCTGGGGCTGTTTGCTGAGATTAACTTTAGCTTCTCAGCAGTAGCAAAGTTACCTCCATTGTAAATGACAGATGAAAGCTATTGTAGAGTTACTGCTGTTGTAAATGGCAGATAAATGTTCTGAGGGAGATAAAAATCTCTGAGTGCACTGGTGACTGATGGATCCTGTTAATTCTTGGGCCTTTGCCACAGTTTAGTGGCAGTTTATTTGAGCAAGCCAGCTGTGAGAACCACTGCCCATAAACACGGTGTTACTACAATCACTCTGTGTGTGATGTGTGTATTTTTGTAGTGATCACACAAAGAGCTCTCAAACCCCTTCTCAGCACAGGGAAATGCCAGACACCACCAACCCAGCAGGAGCTGGGCAGAGCTTTGCAGTGCAAGACAAGACTGGAAGCAGCTGCCTTCAGTGAAGGGTTCAGGTGTTTGTCTCATCTGAGGAGTATTTTAAAGGACATATGAATTTCTGGGGGGCCCAATCCTGTCATGTTGTTAAATATACTGTGAGAACAAGTCCTGGATTGCTTTTCTCAGTGGGATTAGTGGGCAGGATATGTCTTTACCTAGCATCAGTATGGTTGACTGCATTTGGCAGCTCTCAACCCAGAAATATCACTTCCTTCCCTTAAACCAGGGAATTGTGTGAGGAGGAACTGTCTGAAGGGCTTTTGTGAGGAGCATTCTGTGAGGAGCATTGTGAGAACTTCTTTAGCTAGGGTGGAAAGGGCCCTCATTTTATGATGAGAAGTCCCAAAAAATGCTTCAAAATCCTTTTGAAAAGCTTTTATATCCCTTCCCTCTCAGCAGGTGCTGACCTGCTTCTCACACTTGTTTGTTTCCATGTTTCAGTGGACAATGACCCACATTTCATCATACACCTGCCCAAGAGCCAAAGGAACATCTGCTTCAATATCAACTCAGAGCCTGGGAAAATCCTTAACTTGGTTTCTGATCCTGGCACTGGTAAGGGAGTAAAACATGAATTATTTTACAGCACAAATTATTTGTCTTGGGTCTAAAAGGTGTGAGGGGAATTGTCTACAGGGGGGACTTGTGTGCTGGCAGGAGTGTGACCAGCAAACAGAGAAAAGTGGTTATTTCCCTCCACATGTGGAGGATCATGTCCAGTATGGGCCTTGCCAGTACCAGAGAGATGTTGTCAAGCTGGCCTGAATTCAGTGGTGGCCATCAAGATGATTTTGGGGCTGGAGCAGAGGACAGAGAGGGAGAGGCTGAGACAGCTGGGTTTTATCAAGCTCAAGAAAAGAAGTGGTGGATCCATGGTGGATCTTGTTGCTGTTCTCAACCACCTGATCAGAAGGTGAAGGTGAAGCCTTTCACATCTCTAATGTGCACAGCCAAGGGTCGAGAGGCTGCAGGAATGAGGTGCAACAGGTGAAACTCAAGAGTAGAAGTGAGCTACTGGGGAAAAACGTTTCATTGTGAGGATGGCCAAACACAGGGAAAGGAGCCAAGACCATGAACAGCAGAATAGCTGAAGTTGGCAAAGACCATAAAGATTATCAAGTCCAAATTTTAGCTCAGCACTGCCAACCCCACCATGAAACCATGTCCCCACACGTCACATCCACAGGTTTTCTGAACATTTTCAGGGGTGGTGACTGCACCATTTCTCTGAGCAGCCTGTTCCAATGACCACCCTTTTGGTGAAGAAACTTTCCCTAATATCCAGTCTAAACCTCCCATGGCACAACCTGAGGTTCCTCTTATCCTATGCATCCTCTTATCCTATGCATCCCTTATACTACACCTGAAGGGGTTTTGCTCCTACTCCCAGCAAGCTCTAACAGCAATTCCCACCAGATTATTTGCTAAAGGATTAAACAGTAGCATCAGGAAGCAATTTAATAAATTATTCTCTTCTCTTGGCTGGAAAAATGAGAAAAACAGGGGGTCAGAGGGGTCCCTATTTCTGTTGATCCCATGGTGCTCCCTGTTGAGATCAGAACTCCAACTCTCCAGGCAGTGCCCCAAGACTGAGGCAACATTTCCTTCTCTGCTCTTCACAGGAGTTGTGGTCAATGGGCAGCTCATTGGGGCCAAGAAAGCAGAGAATAAGAAACTCAACACATACTTCGGCAAAATTGGGTTTTATTTCAAAAAGAAAGACCTGAAAGTAGAGATAACCACGGAAACAATCACGCTGAAAGATGGCTCATATGCCATCACACTGACCTGGGCTGACACAGGGCACATCATTCGGAAACAGTGAGTTGATAATTTTTTACCTGCTCCTACCTAATTCTATTTCTGATAGCCCCAGGGTTCCTGCCATGCTATGACTCACATCATCCAGGAGAGCCTCCCCTGCAGAATAACAGCTGTCAGCCATGCTGGACACACTATAGCACTGTTTAGGCAACAAGACCACATCCAAAATCTGCATTCACTGTAAAAGGAGTTTGTATTTGTAAGGGAAATTAGATTGCCTTAACACCAGAATGAAGTGCCTTTTTAATTAGGCACTGTCTCACTAGAAATCTGGGTACCACTCCCAAGGCTCAGTGTTTTTAATGGATCCTTTGACATATCTGCCATCCCTGTGGGTATGTTCTGGATGTCTGAGTGTATCTCAAGGGGCTGAGAGCTGTTGTGTGGGCAGATGAACTGACACTCTGCCCTTTGGTCCCTCTCTGCCAGGCTCCTCATATCTGTGAAGAAAGAAAGCAACGTTACCATCACTGTGGGGGAGGAGATGTCTTTCATGGTTTTACTGCATCGTGTGTGGAAGAAACACCCAGTGAATGTTGACTTCCTGGGAATCTACATTCCCCCAGAAAACCAGTTCTCTGCTGCAGCCCATGGGCTGATAGGTAAGGGCTGGGGGCCAGGCAGTGGGAATGGTGGGGCACTAGGAAGAGGTTTTGCTAGATCTTGGAGGGGATTTTATGGAATCATAGACATAAAATATCCTGAGTTGGAAGGGATCCGCAAGGAATCCAGCTCTTGCAGAGGACACTCCCAAGATTCCCACCATGTGCCTGACAGCATTTTCCAAATGCTCCTTAACTCTGGTTTGGTGCTGTGACCACTTCCTGGGGAGCTTGTTCCAGTGTCCAGCCACCCCCTGGGTGAAGAACCTTTTCCTAATATCCAACCTAAACATCTCCTGGCAAATCTTCATGCTGTTAACTTGTTGATGACTGTGTCCTGATGCAAAAGGTGTGGAAATTATTCAAAAAGAGAATAGGGAAACTCCTGTAATGGAAGCCCCAAGGACATTGTGGGACATCAGGGAACAGATTATTCCTTATTCCACCTGGGGAGGGTGTTTTCAAACAGACCTGAATAGACTTGGTGACATTCAGACAGGATTTTCCCTGCCTGGCTAAACTGCTGCATAAAATAAAAAGACTGAAACAAACTCCTCAAAACTTTCTGAGGAGATTTCTGTGCAAACATTTGTAATCAGCTCTTCCCTAAATGTCAGTCCTTTCTGGTAGTGGTATAAAACAAAAGCAAAGCCTCAGTTCATAAGGCATATCAACCTTCTGAGTCCTGAACCCACGCAGAACTCCTTTTGAGGAGCAGAGGTTGTTTTCCCAAATAGTGAGAGACAGAGTGTCCCATGATCCATGCAGGATTAGTTTGATTTTCCAAAAGTGCCTGGCAGCAGCTGACATGGGGCTTCGAAGATCAGGACACACGAACAGCTTTAAACCTCTCTCTGACCAGGTCAGTTTGCATCTGAACCAGAAGTGTCAATCCACCACCAAACACCAGGGCAAGCTCCAGAGAAACTACAAGCCATCATGGAAGTGAAGGGCAACAAGTTCACTGTTACCAGGTAGGAATAATTGCTTTATTGCCCTCTTTCTAAATCAGTTCTGTCCTTAGAGCTGCCCAGCATCTGACTTTGGACAGGTTTGAAAAGTTCCTGGAATGCCTCAGAATGGGCCCACAAGGTCACAAAACTGTAGAATTAATTGCATTTTGTGGTTATTTCCACTTCCTGCTGGTGGAAGACACATCTCCCTGCTTTGGCAGAGCAGCACTAATATTAAGCAGGATATCTCTGTGTCTTTTTGCCACGTTGTGACCCTCCTTTGGGTGTCCCCTCCCTGCAGGGGCGTGCAGAAGGACTACAGGACAGACCGTGTGTTGGGGACTGACGTGCTGTGCTGGTTTGTGCACAACAGTGGCAAAGGCTTCATAGATGGCCACTACAAGGATTACCTGGTGCCTCACCTCTACAGCTTCATGAAGAAACCCTGAATGCTCCAGTTTAGTACAAAAGATTCCCACCTGCTCCCTCATGCCCAAACAACTCCTCTGAGCAGCAGCTAGCTGTCAGCCTGTCACAACAGGGTGACTGGAGGTGACCCCACCACTGTCTGCTTTGTTTTTTCAGTGTTTCAAAGACATGTAAACTCCCTTTTCTGCTGAGAAATGAAATCTGTAATAAAGTGACATGCTGGGTTGGAGGAGGTGTCTTCCTTTTGCTGTGTCTGATTTAATGGGCTGTATACTCCATTAAAAATTTCTACTATTTTCTAATATTCATTTCGTAGTAGAAGTGTAACAGTGCTGTGTGGGTAACACACACGACCAGATTTAATATGTATTTAATACTTACACTTCGTGTTTCCAAAATGCTGGGAAAATAAAAGTTCATACAATGCTGGACTGGGAAAAAGAAGGATGTGCATTATGTAAAGGAAATTTAACATAAAAGGAACATGGGTCTGGAATGGGTATCATGAGCAGTCTCCAGTATTTAAAGATGGATTAACCAGCTTAAGTGATGAGGAGGGTCCTTGAAATAATTGTTGCTGCTATATTGGCAAGAAATTAATTAGATGAGTCTCAGACAGCCTCCAGCCTTTTTGTGAAAATTCAACATCAGAATGGGGCTTCACACAAATCTTTGAAAGCAGGAAACATTCACAACATATAGAAATAATCATTAATACTAAAAGTTTCCCTTCCTGGGGGTTAGCTCCCAAAAGATCACTTTTCAGGAGCATTCAGCAATCAGTGAGAACAGTAGTGAAACAAATATAGCTGTGTGTGTCCCAAAAGCTGGATTTAAAACTCTGGTTTTTGAACACCTTATTAAAACATTTTGGCCTTATCCTTTTCAGCAGCCCTATTCTAGGAAAGGAACTCAAGTAGTCTCCTTGCCTTTCTCAGCTTTGGCATCCTTCACTTCAACTGCTGGTACATGATCTTTCTAGCAGCTGTGCCAGGATCAATGTGGTTTTGAAATGTATCTTCAAAGTACCTCTTGGAAGTGTCAGTGAGCTCCTACAAATAATTTATTGCTTTTTTCAACTCACCCATCAGTTCTGGCCTCCACAACATCCTGCAACAGCCACTTCCCCTGCTCAACCCAGCAGTGAGTTCGTCATTAGAATTCGCTGGTCATTACACAACTTATAACTTGTCTACTATATTTACTCTAATGCGTCAGGTTGCAGAATGTCAAGTGCAATTATTTTCAGTGATACAGAGGCTGCTCTGTTCCATCTCTTGCCCTCATTACCCTCTTGTAAACCTCCTCTCTCACTACCTGTTCTCTGGGAGAGGCCAGTGCTGTTTACACAGCCCAGGTGGCACAAAGAGCCTGAATTTACAAACAAGTGTTCTCTGCCTCCAGTCCTCATAACTCTGCACTCTTTATGCTTGAAAAGACTGCTGATGTCCTGTGTGAGGTTGCTCCAGGCTGCCTCAGACAGCAGCTCTTTCATGAAACCTCTGCAGACTTCCAGTTTTGTGCAGGTTTCCCCTGGAAACCACAAATCAACAAGACCTTTTGAGGCAAGAAAAGGGAAAATGTTTCAGAGACACACAACCTTCAGGTGACAGGTTTTATTTTGCCCAGGACCACCCATGGGGTTTTTTTACCCAAATAATGTGGTGCACCAACCCTGCACTTCATTGTGCTCTCACACATTGGTAAGGTTGTTAAGAAACACACTGGCCTAAGAAAGGTTTCTATTTATTCCTGAAGTGCCTTAGAAATTAAACATTGTACAAAATGTGACGCTTTTAAAAAAATAAAACAAGTAATGCTGTATCATTTAGCACAAGTAATATTACTCATGTAGCAGGGCAACAATGGAAGAAAGGAAAAGGCTTTGGAAAACCAAAAGACCAACCCCCAATTCATATCTGCACAAGCTTCAGCTGGCATCCCCAGACATTCCACAAGTAATATCCACAGAGCAGCTCCATATGGACTCCGTATGAAGATAAATTCCGTAACAGTATTATCAGGAGCCCTGACAAACCTGCTGAAGGAGTGATGACTTGCATTCTACTGTCCCTGGTGTGCTATCAAAAATAAACTGGTGACTGCACTTAATAAACCAGACCATTCTTACAGCATCCAGGAAATAATCCCTTGCAGCACTGGGATCTTCCTGCTATTCCCTTAATCCCTTGCCTTGTTCCTGCACCCAGAAGTCCATTTTGGCTCTGGATTGAGAAGTGTGTTGTTTAAATTCCACTGGTTCCAACGCACACTGCCTCCCTGTAGGTCATTCTCTCTTCAGGACCTGCCCGTGTACTCCAGTTTGCAGCTCTCTGCTACATTTTACAGAAGGTAATTGAAGCAAATATAACTTTGATATAAAATTAGATGAAAAATTTTGACTGATAGTATTTCCATAAACATTTTCTGTAACAAATCAATAGATATCTTTAAATAAATCGAGTCTGCTGTTGTTCATGTCTATATACATTATAAATACATACACACATAATTAAAACCCTGACATGGTAGAGTCTTGTGTCTGTCTGAAAGATGTCCGAAAGAACGTTTTGAGAACCAAAAGCTTCTCTGATGGATGGTTTAGTATCTCAGGCAAGTTTGGAAACATCTTCATATTGGATATCTTCGACTCTGCGCCCTTTTAAAGGTCCCTGGAGAATGACAGAAAAAAAAATAACATCACAACATAAAATTGTTTGTTTCTTGAATTCCCAAGAAGGAGTTTATAGTAGGAGAGGTAAAGGGGATTTGTTCAAGACACAATGTTCCTTGATTCATAATTTTCAGCCTGACCAGAGAATGTGACAGGGTCTCAATGCCATCCCAGAAATCCTTTCACTTTTTAGGATGTTTCAGTACCAAAATTCCTCCTGATCATCAGGGCATCTGCACAGTCTCTTCCAAATCCTGCAGAATCCAATTTGGGCTGAGTTTGTGCAGCCCTTCTTTGAAGGGGATGTAACAGTGTATGCCTCTTACAAGCTTTGAGCCAATATCCTCTGTGCTCTATCAACCAGTTTAAAGATTGGTTTTGCAGAGCAGACACAGACATGGTGGCATAGACTGTTAACCATAACTGTTAACCATAAACAAGACAACAAATGAGCACATGAAGCCTTCAGTCTGGAAAAGGCAGGAGAAAATTCACATCCTTGCATGTTTTGCAGTTTTTTACCTTCCCACAAAACAGTACCACAACAGCCATGTTCAAAATAAAGACACAAAGTATTTTCTGAATCTCTTTCAAGTTCAAAACTTGCTAAAATTCAGCACCCTAGCACCTTTTTGAAGATTCTCTGCCAACAGCAAAGAATCAGCCTTTGATAGGTGGGAATATGTGGCTGTTGGTATGTGAGGGGTGTCCACAGAACTTTGCACACTACAAATCCCAGCTGTAAGACAGGATTAAGGATAACATGGTCCCTTTTGAAAGGTCTCCATGTACAGATGGAAAGTTCTCTGCAAACAAGAGCTTGCAATGTTTGATACTTACTGAGTCAATGGTTATTGTCACTGAAAACCTCTTCTCATTGATGGATTCCAAAATACCTTCATTTCCCCTGTACCCACCATTTAATACCATCACTTTCTTGCCTGAAATAAAAATAGGAAAAGAGTTACACAACAGGTTTCCAAACTTCTGTAAAATGTTTGCTCCATCTTTCTTATAAACCCCCTTTAAGTATTTGAAGGTGCTCTAAGGTCTTCACAGCCCTTTCCCTTTTCTAGGCTGAACAATCCCAACTCTCTCAACCTGTCTTCTCAGGAGAAGTTATGGTACTTTCAAGAGGATGCATTACAGTTTAAAAGAACTGAAATCTAAGTTTTACAGTGGCAGAAGCTGAAAACAGAAGAAAACAGCTGTACCTGGTGCTGGTATTACAGTTTCTAGATGTGTCTGATCTAGCTTCAGCTTGTCCCCAGAGTCAATCACCTTCACAACTGCTGTATATTTGTCAATCACTTCCTGTTGTGAAAGGAAGAGAACAATGAGAAAAAATAATTTTTCTCTAAATTTACATTTCAAAGTTAAAATGGCACTGTGACTCTGCAAATTGACATTTTCAAACCCAGCAAAATTCAAGGGCTCCAGCCTGGAGATTTTGTGTGCAAATGAGATCCTGCAGCTTAAATATCAGTGAAGAACTGACTAGTCTTGGGTTAAAATCCAACTGCACTGCTCTTGGTCGCATCCCATGGACACAGGGATTATTCTCCAAGATTGATGTGTTAATAGGGACAAACTACAAAGGGCAGAATTGTGCTTAAGAAAGGATCAGTGAATAAATGACATTAAACCAATTCAGAGATTCACTCCCTGTCCAGAGTAAGTCCCAATACAGTGCTGTCTTAAGGCTGAACAACCTGCACAATGAAACAAATCTTCCTAAGTCACCTAATTCCAGAAAGCCAAACCAATGCCACATGTTCCCCATGGCCCACCTTACCTTAACAACTGCCTTCTTCTTGTGGTACTTCTCTCCAAGCTTTTTTGTTACAATTTTTACAATTATTTCCTAGGATATTTGAAAAGAGAGAAGAAATAAAATAAAGCGCCAAAATGTGCAAACAACTCTACAATCTAAATTAACAGTACAGCACAGTGTAGGAAGCCACAACAGTAAAGATGTGGCTTTCAGAAATTCATGTATATTGTCAAATTATTGGCTCAAGGTAGCATCTCTCAAGACTTTTTTGGGTTCCTTTGACAAATACAGTAACACTTGAATTAATGATCTAATGTGACAGCCAAAATGGGTCAAGAGCAGGAAAGGGAAAATAAATGTGAGTTTAGTTTTGCAATCTGCTTTTGGATCTTTACACTAATCAACAACAGCTTTACAAATGCAGACTTGGTATTGGTATTTGGTACAATAATACTTTTTAAGTCACTTACAGGCTGTAACCAGTAGTCTCTTCGAGATGTTCTTTTCTTCTCTTCTTCAAGCTAGAGAACAACAGATAATCACCATTTACTTCCTCCTTCCACTGCAGCTTTCCCATCCATGCCTTTGAACAGCTTGGAACCAATTCCCCAGCCCCATGTCATGTGGAGAAAAAAATAATCCCCAAACCCTAAATAAGGATAAGTCAGTGTAGTCTTGCCTCAAAAATCAATTTGATGAGTACAGGAACTCATGATAAAATGATGGTGACTTGCATTTTTTTTTTTTTTTTGGCAAGTGCATCTAGGTATTTTCTTTTCTTGCAAAATCTGTATTCCTTTACTTTTAACACCTCAGTCATCTGGGGCATACACAGAGCAGAGCAGCCAGTTTTATCAGGAAATGAAACCAGTTTTATAGGGAAATGAAATTATTTTGGCTGGTAAGACGTGAAAGTTGGAATTCCATATGAACTGAAGGTCTGAGGTGTCTTCAAAGGGAGGCCCTGGTGAAGTGGACATTGTCCCAGACAAAGGGGCACACAGAAACAGATCCTGCATGATTATTACCTCCATGATCTCATCCAGTGCAGATTTCTTCTTTTTCTCTTTGAGCTGACCAGAGCTATGAGCTACTTCTTTTCTTTTAACTGCCCCCTCCACCATCTTCAGTGCATTCTGTCCAAGGACACTGCTGAAAAAGTAAGATGGTGTTTTCACAGCAGAGCTTAGATTTTTTTTTTTTCCTCTACCAAGATGCATCTAAAGAACTGGCTGTGCAAAAAGACCTGCTGATTTCAGGTGTGACAGTCCCTGCAGACCTCCTCTAGAACTGATCTCCTTGGGGAGCAAACTCCACATCCACTGAGGAGTGGCAGTCAAACAGAATTGACACAGCCCAATGACCAGTTCACCACGAGACAAGCCAAGAGTTCATCAAGGACTTGGGTTCAATGAGGAAGACAAAAGCTGGTCTGCAAATAAGGTTTTAAAATTTAGAGAAGCCATCTGGACAGAGGAACTCTCAGACATGGCAAAAATCTAGAATTCCTTCCAGAGATATTGAGCCTATCTGGAAATGGGAGAAAACACCTTGGAATCTGTAGAAAATAGCTCCACACCCAGCAAACAAATACCACCCATACAACCATATTCAAAATAGGCAAACAGCCTAAGAATTGTGGAAAATAAAGAGCAATCAACACAAAAAGTTACACGTCAGGGATGAGGAAACATCTAGATAAAGTGAGAACTGCCCATGGGCAGCTTCAGTTCACCCATTTTTATAACAGACATTTGAATATAGCAAAAAAAAGTAGGTATTGTTTCAACCCTAAAGATGAAGGCAGCTGCTCTGAGGTGAGCAGTGATGCAATAATTAATATGGCCTTAAGACAAATTGCATGTTCTGCCTGTGGTGAGGATGTTGGATATACTCCCACAGAAAAGATAACCCATGGGAATGAAGATACAGGAATTGCAGTAGAAGCAACCTTAAGAGAAAAACTGTATTTCAGAGGAAGTCTGAATAACCATAGAGTTTGAGAAAAAAACACATTAAATCACAAATCAAATAGCAAGTACTTAAAAAAACATTTCATAAAGGGCAACATATAATTAAAACTGTTGCTTAAACTGTTAAACTGTAGGAACAGCAGTGTCCATATTTAAGAAGACAAACATATCTAGCTGTGTTACTACACTACCATATTTAAATATAAATATTTAGCATATGCTGTGAAGAAATTAAGACTACTTGATATATGATTTCACATTAGGCCAAATTTTAGCAAGGAGCTGAAGTATACCTCACTGAAACTATTCAAGTGAGAACAGTCTTAAGCACAACTCAATGTTTAGGGATAATTTACAAGTTTTCCTCAAAGCCTGCAATCTGTATCTATTATTGCAAAGAACAACTTTACTGTCTCATTTTCTGCCTGGCATATATCCCATCAGATACCTTATCTAAAAGTGAAGTGTGATGAGGGGAAAGGTTTCTTTTTACCTGCAATACATTTAATTATAATATCGCCTCACATGAGAAGATGTACTGCTCATCAAACAGTTCCACAGACTGCTGTAAGTCAGTATTATTTGCATTATTGATTCGTTTTGTCCTGCACTGCTTGTGGTTACACGATGACAATTAAATTCCAGAGCCCTAGGAAGATTTATTTCAGGTAGATTTAGCTGTTTAAATGATGACCAGAGAAAGGATTGTCTCCAATTAGACAAGGCAATCAAACCTTTTAGGAACCAAAATTAACAAGTCATGAATATCCATTCAGCTGGGACTAGATGGCATCACTGTAAATGCTTTAGCTGGATCCCTTTCCCACCCTCCATGGAGGAATCTGTAACTGCCTATTACTTTATGGGCATCTGCCATGAAAGACAGAGAATTCAAGAAGGCTCCTCACAGCTAACATTTAACATATGCCCACTCATCCATTTTAAATACAAAATCAATCATGGAGTCACCTAGTAACCCCTTCTGAACACTAAGAGAGGATGAGATATTAGATTATAAATATTTCAGGACAAGACAAACCTTCGTGTTAATACAAATACCATTGTCATAGAAGTGCTTTGTAACAGTAAGGGTTGGCCTTAAACTCTTTTCTCACCTTGTTTTAGAAGATGCTGCAACTGAAGTACTTGCTCCTTTGTTTAAATTAAAGGTAACTAAAAAATAAAGAAACATTACTTGTCACTCTGTTTTTGTATGTTTTTTTAGCTTTTGATGTTTAGAATTTTTGGAGTTAGTTTCTTCATGCACTTTTAATGTAAATAATAATAATAATTGTTTTGCATTCCTCTCTAGAGGAAGTGAGACTTAATAGACTTTTGGTTTGACCTGTGGGATTAGAGAAATTAGATTTTATTCTCCAATCCCTGGTCACTTTTGAGAAGATCTATATATCCAGGTCACATAATAAACCTTCCTCTTTTTCCTCCCCTCTCTGTGAAGAGAGTTGTCATGCATGTGTGTTCATTTCTTGTCAAACAGCAACAATTACTATACTTCTATCTTTAACAATAATTGCATTGAAGCATGTTAACAATTTTTAAAATCTGCAAATAGAAAAAAAAAAACTCTGAAAATATGTACTATGCTGTATTTTGGCTTAGCTTTTAAAATAAATTAAACTTTTTAGTACAGACTACTCTGCATTTCCATATTCTAGTGCTCTTTATCTCAAAGCATTTTATGAAGCACCAAGCAGGGTTCAATGATCATTTCATCTGAATCACAGAATGAGCTCCAGTAGGTTCTAGAAAATTACATCCATAAAAATCTGGTTACCTTTTTCTTCTTCGTTTTCTCTGTTCAGTTCAGTATAGACTGGCACTTCCTGCCAAAAAACACAAAGCACATTTAAAGAATCAAAAAGAAAACCGAGTCAAGATATCATTTTTTGGCGATCATCGATTAGCTCAGTTTTACAGGCTAACATGAGATTATTCACCCTGGTTTGATTTATAAGATTAAAATTGAAAACATTTCATTACAGATTCCTGTGCAAAATTCTCCAATTAACAGAGGTGCTTTATTCCACCATAAAATGCAAGTGGCATTCCTGCAGCAGTTTCTCTATCTGAACCAGCATGATCTGACTGGTTCCTGGACAGCCTGAAACTCAAAGAAGGAAATTCTGGTATCTACCCAATTTTTAAGCACCAGAGGCTCAAACCATTTAAATTCAATTAGTTTTAAATTAAGAAGCAGGTAATTGTTTACAACAGCATTTATATGTATCCATCAATACCCAGGATCAAATGGGACATTCCAGCCCCAGGCAACAATGTCTATGGGGATCATGGAATGATGCCGAATAAACAGATTCCAAATAACCACACCAAAATACAACTTTTCACAACCTGGATTTGATTATGCCCGATTCCTGAGGTTATTTATATCAGTCTCCTCAGTGTACAAGGTACTTGTACACTGTAACAGGGCTGTTATCTGCAGCCCTGATAGTTGTGAAATACCGTAAATGAAGACACGTCATGCAGGTTACTGGATTGTTTGTTCCCCTTCCTAAATTCAAGAGTGATTTTTAAATCACTAATCCCTTGAAGAGCAGTAATTGTTAATTCCTTAGTACTAATGCACGCTGTGTACAACCTAACTCCAAGTTAGGAAGCTGGAAGGAAATACCACTGCAAGGATTTGAACAGCATCAAATTCCTCATTGACTTAACCACAAGGAGCTTTGAACTGAAGGTTCACACACAGTGCAATTTTCCTCACCAGCTCTTTCCCCTCCAGACCTCTTCTAACTTGTTGCTCAATGAATTTTGCCGTTTTTTCTTCATCATCAAGGTCCTGTTTCTTCTTCCTCTCTTGTTCTTGTTGCCTGCGAATGGTCTCTGGGTCCCTGTCGATGTACTGAATGTACCAGCCTTTTGGAGTCTCATCAACCTTGCAAAGACCTAGACAGTCAAGGCAAAACAAAGTAACATTAATATTAACAACATCAAGATCATTTTTGGTCCATGTTCATTGTAGCAATGCAGATACTTTACCAGAGACAACATGCCCCTTACTGGGCTGCTAAAACTGACTTTGAATTATCTGTCCCATTTGTTCCTGCACTCAGTTACTCAGATCTGTTTGGACACAGGCCAGTCTATGTCACAAAGCATATGAAGTGTTTTGCAATGCTTTCCTTATTGCAGAAAATGTTTCCTTCCCACTGTTTTAACAAGGAAGAAGACAGAAATCTAACATGTATAAATGATACACACTCATAGTATGGTACTAAAGGAAATATTGCAGCACTGTGCTATTGTTACTGACTCTGGCTACAGTGACTTTCCAAACATTAACTGCTGGATGTATCCTGCAAAACAGGGGCTAGAGCCAAAGTAAACTTTCTGCCACACCACAGTGCCATTTAATCTGTCTTCCTGCCACTAAACACAGAACTGCAGCTCTCCAGCTTTAACCCTTCCACTAGGCCAGGAATGAAAATAACTGCTTGCTTCTTGTCACCTCAGCCGTGGAAAGATTCTGCAGCCTTAAGAGATGTCCTAGTTCTTAATTTCTAAATGGCAGCTGTTGGAAGTTGATTTAAAGTTTAGCAATGTGTCCAGTTAATACAGACCAGCAGCTGAAACAAGGAAAGGCTCACAACCGATGGACTTATCCCAGACTTCTGACATTTTTTCATAAGCAAACTCCTAATGGTTAGCACAGAAATATCTTTGGAAATCTTTTCATGCATATACAGATGGAAGGGGAAAAAAGAAAAAGAACTAACATAAATATTAACTGATCAATTATCAGGAATTCAATTACCAAATAATTTTAAGACTTCCCAACCCTGAGCAGGCACACTCACCTTCTCTCCCCAGCCATTTTGTAAAATCTGTCAGTGTCTCCCACTGTGTGGCATTCATGTGGATGTGTTCTCGATGGCTGATGTATTCATTGTACACAATATTATTATGGACTCTCTTGGTTCCTAAAATACAGAATAGTTGTTATTATTATTATTACTACTACTATTACTATTATTATTATGTGGCTTGCACTGAACCAACAAAAGACACTACAAACAAACAAACAAACAAACAAACAGCAAAATATTTACCAAATCGCCTCCTAAGCAATTCCAGGAAATCATTTCGGAATTCTCTTAGGGAATAAAAAAAAAAGGTATTTTTAGTAAAACCTTAACAACTAGGAAGCAATTTTCTGTTTTCATTAACAATTAAACACATGCAGTATAAACTTGATTATTCTTTTGAGCTGAGCGTGATGATATCAGAAAACAAAATTTCCCTTTTTCAGCAGACCAGGATTAAATGCAGGATAAAACACAATATGATACTTGCACACACCTTAAATCTCCAATAGAGTAACAGCCTCTCAAAGGGATAAAATGGAGCAAAAGAATCTCAACACTTCCCACTAATTGCTGGTGTTTGGTTACCAGGTGTCTTCCCAGGCTGACTGACACAGAGCACAGGGCAGGACAAAGGGCAGAGGGATGGATGGGGCAGATGGATCACTCATCTCCCTGCTAATTCCAGGGCTGCAGCACAAAACCTCACTTCAGACTCGTGCTGAGGACAGTTCCAGTCATCCCAGCTGTCATGTAGGTCAGCTGGACAAAGGCCTGGGAGGAGCTCAGGGATGTCAGTCTCTCCCCTGACTTGTTCTTTCTCTGTTATGGCTCTTTTAGCTCGTGTGTGTGTGGCAGTCTCTCAGTGGGGACAGGAAGGAGATTTGCATTTGTATTTGTAACATTTGTATTTGCAAGACAGAGAAACTTTAAAAAGGATTAAAACATCAGACAAAATGTCACAGGTTCCTGAAATCTCTTACCTAAAGTTTAAAGGTGGAATTGCCTAAATTTTCAATGACAAAAAGACCTGACACTAATATGGATCACAATAAAGTGTCTTCAATGGGACATTATTGAGCCTTAGGGGTGTAACTGTGCAGGCCTGACACAGGGATGAAGATCTGAATAAGAATATACAGAAAACTTACTCAGAGAAGTAATCCATGAATTGCTGAGGATTTTCAGAAGCCAGCAGCAATTGCCTCTGGTGGGACTCAGACATGCAGTGACACTTGAAGCCATTCTATAAAGCAAAAATAAATACTTTGCTTGTCTTTGTCTCAATTTGCAACACTCACAGATAAAGAAAGTATTAAAGTCCTACAAATAAAATCCTACAAGTGCGATCGCAGCTCCCACAATGTTCCCCTCAACAGCACTGGGGATATCTACAAGGGAGATTGACAGGACAAGGGACAATAGCTTCAAACTAATAGAGGGCAGGGTTAGATAAGATATTGGGAAGAAATCATTCCCTGTGAGGGTGGGGAGGCCCTGGCACAGGGTGCCCAGAGCAGCTGTGGCTATCCCTGGAAGTGTCCAAAGCCAGGCTGGATGGGGCTTGGAGCACCCTGGGATAGTGAAAGGTGTCCCTGCCCATGGCAGGGGGGGTGGAAGCGGATGATCTTCAAGGTCCTCCAAACCCAAACCATCCTGTGATTCCATGAGATCGGAAGCGTCACGAGAGTTGACCGCAAGGATAAACCGGGATTGGGGCTCCTTAGACGGAGCTCGGAGCCGCCCGATGGACCGGGAGCCCCGCAGTTACCTCATCGCGGCACTGCTTCTGGCACATCTGGCAGTACCAGCGCAGCTTCTGCAGCCCCTTGGACTTGATGCGGTTGGCGATCGCCTTGGGGCTGAGGAAATCCGACTTGCCCATGGCGCCGCTCCCGTCCCGTTCCCGTCCCGTCCCGTTCCCGTCCCGTCCCGGTCCCGTTCCCGCCCCCTCCGGAAATGGCGGCGCCGCCCTGGAAGTGGATCCCGGCGGGCGGCGCAGGCGCGCTGCGGGCGCGCTGACCTTCAGCGGGGCTGTGGTGGAGGCGCCGCCATGTTCGCCCGGGGCGCCGCGGTCGCGCTGCTCCAGCCGCAATGGTACCGGCACGGGCTGGGACAGGCGCTGCGGGGACGGGGGAACGCGTCTCGATGGCCGGGGCGGCTCTGCGGTGTGAGGGAGGATGGCTTCCGTCTGCCGGGCGGCGCCTGGGGGCGGCGGGGTCGCGGCCCGTGAGGGGCTGTGGGCTCTGAGGGTGGCGGCGGGGCGGGCACCGGGAGATGAGGGCAGCGGGGACCCGCAGGGATGGAGGGTCCGTCCTCGGTGGGTGGCAACGCTCGGCCGGGGTAGGTGAATGAGACAGACAAGGGTTAAAAGGACAGATTTGTACATGGCAGGAGACCCTGCCAGGAAATGGTGCCGCCTCTTTGCTTCGTTTTAATAGTCTTTAGAAACTAATTGCGTGAAGCTTCGTTTGAATTTTTTTTTTTATTTCTAATTTGCCCTTCTAATGCCCTCGTTCGCTCCGTGCCATTACCCGAGGCGGTGGATAATGCATTAAACCTTTCTCTGTACTTGGAACTGCTGAGCCGCTGCCTCGAGTCCCGGGGCCAGTTCGGGGCCTCTTGAGTTCAGGGGGGACAGTGAGGGGCTGGAGTGAGTCTGGAGAAGGGCAGTGGGACTGGAACAGGGCTGGAGTGAGTCTGGAGAGGGGCAGTGGGGCTGGAACAGGGCTGGAGCCAGTCTGGAGAGGGGCAGTGGGGCTGGAACAGGGCTGGAGCGAGTCTGGAGAGGGGCAGTGGGAGTGGAACAGGGCTGGAGCCAGTCTGGAGAGGGGCAGTGGGACTGGGGCAGGGGCTGGAGCCAGTCTGGAGAAGGGCAGTGGGGATGGAACAGGGCTGGAGCCAGTCTGGAGAAGGGCAGTGGGGCTGGAACAGGGCTGGAGCCAGTCTGGAGAGGGGCAGTGGGGCTGGAACAGGGCTGGAGCGAGTCTGGAGAAGGGCAGTGGGGCTGGAACAGGGCTGGAGTGAGTCTGGAGAAGGGCAGTGGGGCTGGAACAGGGCTGGAGCCAGTCTG
>CM031879.1:2579983-2726254 GCA_018697195.1 Certhia americana
GGGTCTGGGGACAGGGCAGGAGGGTACAGAGAGGTGGGTCTGGGGACAGGGCAGGGGTCTGGGGACAGGGCAGGAGGGTACAGAGAGGTGGGTTTGGGTAGTACAGGGGTCTGGGGACAAGACAGGAGGGTGCAAGGAGGTGGGTTTGGGCAGGACAGGGGTCTGGGGACAGGGCAGGAGGGTACAGAGAGGTGGGTTTGGGCAGACCTGGGTAGGGGTCTGTGTGGGAAGGCTCTGGCATTGGGAGGTGTGGGGAAGGCAGCTGGAAGCTGCTGGAAGCTGCTGCTTGTCAGGCAGTGCCGGGAGCTGGGGATGCCTGGCAGAGGAGGGTCATGGTGCTGTGGTCATTTGGGCAGCGCAGGAAAGTGTGGGGAGATGAGATTTAAGCAGTGCTGGGGTCTTTGGGTCAGTGAGTGTGAGGTGTGGGTTGGGAAAGATCAGCCCATGGGCCGAGGCTGTGGGAAGGGGAGCCAGGCTGTGGAGCAGTACACAGGACTGAGGATGAAGAGAGAAGCCATGGGGAAGCACTGGGGCAAGGGGATCCTGGTGGCACAGAGGACTGTGGGTTGGGTATGGGCGAGGAGTTGGGACTGTGGGGCTGGAGTTGGAGAATAAGAGGCTCTGTGGCAGTGGGTCTGGGGTGTGGGGACATGGGGATGCTGTCCCATTCTCTCTGGCTACAGGGTGCTGGAGAGGGGGAGACACAAGTACAGGAGGGAGAGAGGGGACTGTTGGCCCCATTACTGGGATGTTCTGAATTTGGGAGGGGGATGAACTGGAGGGAGAAGGGGCAGCCAGCCCCTCTTCCTGGTGGGATGTGTACATGGGAGGATGTGGTGCTGTGTTGTCGTGGCTCATCTTTGGGTCATCTTTCGTGCACCGGGGCCAGTGCAGGTGGGGATGTGTATTTGGGGTTCACTGTTCTGGCACAAGGGGAAGTGCTGAGGATGGAGGGTCCAAGGCTTGGACTGACTCCTGAATGGGGAGGGACTGGTGTGTGCCCAGAAGTCCTGTTGCTGGTGTGCTCTGGGAATGTTTGTGTAGAGGGAGAAAGTGGTAATGTGGCACTGGGAACATGCATGGGGTATGTGGGAAGGCAGGGATGCACTAACATGTTTTTTGGGGGAAGTGGAGCTGTAGTGCACAGGATGTGGGAGTGTGGTAGGCTGCAGATGGGAATTGTGGAGTGCAGAAGGGGTGGGTTGGGGATAATTTAATGCACATGGCGTGAGGTATGAGTGTCCTCGTGTGGATGCAGAAGAAGAGGTTTGGCTGGATATGTGGGGGACTGGAGTTAGCCAATGCTGCCATTGAGCTGGTCCAGAAGGAGCTGGAAGTGATGGTGGGGGGCAGGATGCCCAGGTCCTCACTGAATTTGGGGTGAGGAGGTGCTGGGATGGGAGCATGGAAGAGTTGAGTTTGCAGGAAGTGGGAGAAGAGAAAGAAGAGAGGCCTGGGAATCAGTGCCAGGGGTGCTGGCTGGATCACACAGGAGTGTGGAATGTGGGATGGGATTGGGAAAGGAGCACCACTGCTGGGTCTGGCTCTACAGCAGAGGATGCAGTTGTGTATCCCTTGGGATTGTGAATGTTCCTGTAGAGCCTGCAGTGGAGGTACTGAGGGGTTGGATGTCCTGCTGGTACCTGCAGAACTCGGGGTGTTGTAGGAGGGGATGTCCAGTTGCTTGCTTGGTCAGAAATGCTTCCAATGGGGCTGAGAGGGTGGTAGGGATGTGCTGGGATTGGGAAGGTCAGGAAGGGGTGCTGGTGGATCACGAAGGGGTAGGGAAGTGACAATCTACGGGAAGAGGGAGGCTGTCAGTGTCACTGCCAGGTCTAAACACAGGAAAGGTTTTGGGAATGCAGAGCAAGGCTCAGGCTGTTGGTGTGACTAGAGGGTTTGAGTCTGTGTGAGTGGAGACCTTTGCTGCCCTGCATGTGGGGCAGGGAGGGTGTCATGTGTGAAGAGATGGGGCTGCCAGTGCTCCTGCTGGATCTGTGAGTAATAGGAAGGAAATGAAGGGGGTTCCCTGTAGTTGAGGGACTTTGGGGAGCAAGGTTACCCTGGAGAGGTGGATGTAGGTTGTGTGCCTGGGAAAACAGGGCTGCTTGTGCCAAGAGAGACACGTTCCCCCTTCCTTTGGCATGCTGGAGAGCTGTGGCATTGTGGGCAGCTGCTGCTCCACGTGTCCTGTACTCCTGGAGGGAAAAGTCCTGGAGAGCCCCTGGGGCAGAGGTCAGAGCAGTTGGGTCTGGCAGGAGTTGGAGCTGGGATGGATAATTGATTGCCTGAAGTGCTGGGTAGGGAGAAGGTGACTCACAAGTGGTGGATTTGGGGGCCACAAGTTCACAGAATGTGCTGGGGCTTGCAGGAGGTTACTGGATGGGTAACAAGGAAGGCAGCCCTGAAATGCATCACTGGGAATGTTTGCCAGCTTCTGTCCAAGCTGTGGGAACTGTGCTGATGAGGTGTCACAGCCACAGGTGAGGGGAACATTAGAGACATGTTGCTGTCAGCTGGTGGTAGATTGGATGCAGTATCAAGATCCAAGGAACTGTGAAGGCTGGGTGTGTTGGATTCCTCTGCAGGGGTGAATTTGGAGAGTGTGGAGCTGGGAATTGCAGTGTGAGTGGCTCGGTCAGGAGAGGAGCAATCACAGCCTAAAAGTGCTGCTCCTGAAGGTTGTGTCCCTTCTCTGAAGAAGGGAAGTTCTCATTGCTACAGGGATTCACCATGAGGCAAAGTGATGAGCTGAGTGTACCTGGTCCTGGCTCTGCTTCATCATTTCAGGAATAAATTCAAGTCTGACAGTGCCAGTGTAACCAAGCTTAGGAATGACTGTGTGCTGCAAACTGGATTTCTCAGGTTGAATAGGTCCACTTTACAACTTTCCCCAAATTTAAGAGCAAGTCAGTCTAGAAATGGGACTGTGCAATATTAACCCATATGTCCCAGCAGCACAAGTGCAGCTCTGAAGTTTGTATCCCAATCCACACAGAAATTATCTTTAAAGCATTTAAAGGAGACAACAGAGGGTTTAGGAGGATGGAGTTATGAGGTGAAAAAGAAGCTCACCTAGGTTTGGTCAGAGCTGTCCTTTAATTGGGTTATTACAAATTTTGGGGAAGGTGCTTGTGCTGCAGTGTTTCATTGACTGTGAGGAAAAGACATAGAGATGATACAAATAAATCTTTTGGTGCTGAGGACTGGAAGTTTGTAGAGCTCAGATATACCTCTCTTGCTTTGGGTTTGCTTACTGAAAGTGGGGAAAGGCATTTTTCCCCTCTATGAATGGGGAAGGAAGTACCACAAGTAGCACAGTCTTTTTGTTTGATGGGTTTTTTTTCTTTAAGGAGAAAGTGTTGTGCCAGTGATGTGGTATTTTTTGTATTATGTCTCTTAAAACGATCACTGTTTTTCTTTCTTTAAAAAGGTTTGTAAAACGACATCTTAATACTGAGTTGACATCTCCCTGTGATTTCAGAATTGTTTCTTTTTGCTCCTAAAATAAGTTACTGTACAAACCCAGCTCTGGATGAATGAGCTGAATTCTGCCATGGTTTTGCATAAGTAGAATTAATTAAATTCCAATTGTAGCATCTTTCATTGTCAGGGCGTTATCTCGGAGTCAAACCAGTGGGGTTTGAGTTAGCAGGGCTGTCAGCTGAGGGACATAATCTTTGTGTTCCAAACTGAATGGATTTACTCTGACGTAGCTGAGACACCGTGGTATCGCTGTGGAAAGCCTGTCATCGCTGTTCACGTGTTCTCTCACTTGCAGAAGAAAATGATGGCTCTCCCAGCTGGGTTATATCTTTGTTCCAGCTGTTACATCCCATTAGGAGAGCTACAGTCAAGATTTTCATTACTTTTCTGCTGTTGTTTCTTTGCATTTGCAGTAGCTGTAGTTGATGGGAGCTTCTGTGGCTGCAGAGAGAAGGCAAAAGGATTTGCAAAGCGGGTTTGAGATGTGTTTGATGCCGTGAAATGCTTCTGAATGCTGTGTTGGGGGTGGAGGAGAGGCTGAACTTACAGGGAGAAAATCAGGGTTTTCCTCTTGAAGTACACCATATTATGCTGCTCAAATTTGTGGAAAGCTTGTCAAAGGAACACCATTCAATATGCTGTGTGCTGTTTTATCCTAAAATTTAAATTAAATATTTGAAAACCAGTGTTGGAGTATGTAATTAAGGTATCAGGCTACAAAACAAACTGATGTAGAGTGGTTTCTGAGGGCAGAGTTCTGCATTGTTGGTGGTGGTTTTAAGCAGAGGTGAAAAGGGAAAAGCTCCCTGTTAGTTGCCACTTAGTTTTGTGCTCCTATTTTGGGTGCTTTGATAGAGGGGTGGCAGAGGTGGTGCTTTGAGTTATCTGCTCTGAATTGTATAGGTTGGGGTTTTTTTATATGGGGAGCTGTCAGAATGAGGACAGATCAGAATCTGTTTTGTTTGCCATGAATTTAGCTAATGTAGCTTGGCAGTGGGGTGGTGAGTTATAGACATACACAATATGTCATGTTTTACCTTTTCCCTTCACACATCCAGTGAGGGAGTTCAGTTTCCAGTCTGTTTATGTCAGTGGTGCAGTTCATGGGAGGGGTGAGGAGGGGAGTTGTCCTTCACACCCCCTAAGTCTCTTTTTTCGGGTACATTGCTCTAAAAACCAGTCAGATAGAAGCTACTTAACTTCTATCACTGAGGGCACCTGGGCATATTTCAACAGGACAAATTTAGATTATCTACTGCTACAACTAGAAGTGTAATAAGCTGGATAATTAGCTTTTTGAATTTAGAGGTGGATTTTCCTCTGCTTTCCTTCAATTTTCAGTGTTGAGCTTATGCTTGAATATACTGTGATTTTTTTTTTTTTTTTTCCCTCCTGAAATTTGCTAACAGTAAGGAAATAAAGTTTCAAAGTTGGGCTTTAGTTTCATATTGTTTGACTACTTTCTTTGAAGATTATTTTTATGCAAACAGAGAATTGTAGAATATCTCAAGTTGGAAGGGGCCCACATGGATCATTCAGTCCAAGGCCCTGTTCCTTGCAGGACTACATACTTACTATATATGCATATAAAAATATGAATGACTATATTGAAATTGCCTTTATTAATGTAACTGCATTTTTGTTAAAAGGCATGTTCTGATCTGGTGAGCACAGTATTATAACTGGAAGGAAAAATTGCCAATATTGCAAAATGTTTTTCAATGCAGAACTGGCTCCAAAACTGCTCCAATGTCTGCACAGTCTCTCTCCTGTAAACTTCATTATAGCAAAGGGAGAATGCAAACAGCAGACCAATATTTTCATTGGTAATTACCACGGAGGAGAGAATTCACCTGGCATCAGCTAATTTTTTTATTTCTTTGTAATGTGAATTTTACCTCATATGTTTTCTTTGATTTTGTTCTTTTTTTTTAGTTACTTCATTCTTACCACTCTATGGTAATAATCTCTGTCAAAGGATTAGATTTTGGTGATCAGTTTAAATGAGCTGATTCCCTCTGCTGGTCCTTGAATGACTTTGTAACAAGGATCTATCCTGGGCCCATAGCATTCATTATAAGTGTGCATTTTGTGTCCTGATAAGTGTTTTAAGCTAATTAACGTCTTACTGGCTACTAATCTGAAGAAGAACAATGTGGGTTTTTTTGCTTGATGTTTCTGAAGTTACTGGAAGAAGGAGCAGACTCTGAGCACCAATAGCAAGAAGATACTTTTGACTGACTGATAACTACATTAATAGGACTGTTTTTTCCCCCACTTAAGTGCATTTAATTCAGGCATCTGCACTTATTAAATAACTGTTATTCATGCTTATGACTTTGCTGGATGGAAGCTGTGTTGTCTCCTTGAAACAGTTATCCTGGAGTAACTTTGTGTGATGTGCTGGAGCACAAGGAATCTGTAATACAGCCTGTAATTAAAATACCAAGGAGCTATACCTAATAATTTGCTGGTTAAAATAAAATCTCAAAAAAAGTCTCTTTTACAGCAGCCGTGAGGGGGAATGCTTAGCTATTTATAACACGTGTTCATGTTGCATGGGTGGTGACTCAGTAATTTTCCTCAGTATATTTATTACAGAACTGTAGTTGCTTCCTTTAAGAAAGCTGACATGAAGCTAAAAGCTCTTCTGTTCTGCACTTACTTGCCTGTTAAATTTTCACTCATTCATGCAAACTTTGGGCCGGGAAGGAGGAGGTGGTGGGGTGAGTTTGACAAAAGGAAATCAGCTTTTCCTGAGACTGAACTTAAGGCAAGTAAGACAGTTCCTAACTCCACACAGCCCCTGACAGTGCCTTTGGATGACATGAGCACTGGCCAGCTTGTTTGCTGGAGGAATTCTTGTGACTTTTGCAAAAATAAGTAGGCTTTTTGAGCTTCTAAAAGTTCCTTTTCCCCCACAGTCCCAACCCTTGTTTGTAGAGGAGTTCAGTGCTCCATCCTACTTCTGTTTGATTTGATTTTCCTTGTGGATGGGTTGGTTCATCTGCTGGTGATGCTGAGCTGTGGGGCTGAGAGCTGGATAACTTTCCACACAAATGCTCTTGTCTGCCTGGATTCTCCTTGCCCATCACTTCAGTCCAGTACCTTTTTGGGATGCAGTTCTGTGTGCAGGTTCCCCCTCACCTGTTGCTCATTCTCCTGCCCAAAGCTGAGAGTATTTTAGCTTCAGGGCTGTTCCTACAGGTTTCTAGTGAGCTCTTTTGAGACCAAATGATCTTAATTTAGCTCTGCTGCTGCCACAGCTGTACCACTTTTGGAGCACAGTCCCATTCAGGGAGACAGTGCAACTTAAAAGCTTTTTTTTCCTCTTCATCACTGTTCATGGGGTATAAGCAGGAGAGTTGTAGCTTGCTGGATAAATTATTCCCACCTCCTTCTGTCTCTTCCTATCCCTGAACAATGATAGTATTTAAAGTGTTGTGGTATAAAGAACAGTAAGAGACTGGAAACCAAAGCTCTGAGGTGTCTGTGATCTGGCAGTGACTTGCTGTGTGACATTAATTATTTCACTGGGAGGCTTTAGCATCTGAATTTTTAAACTGAGAATAGCACAGATATGTGAAGAATAATGAGATAAGTTCAGTATGCAGAGATTAAACTTTTTTTCTTGGCATCATTTGCTCACAGAAAAAAGCCTAAGACTAAATGAAATACCAGGAGAGAGTGTGTTACATGTTTGTCAGCATTCCCTTTCATGTGTCTGGCTTCTGCTGTTTTACTGATTTTTTTATTAAGCCAGAGAAAGAAGAGAAATGCTAAACTGTTGAAATAAAAGTGTAAAGTCTTTATTTGATGAATAACCTGGAAATACATTTAATGCATTTTTGTGCATTAATTGTGACAATTTCCAGTTGATAACTGGTTTGATTTTAAATACAGATATGAATACAGACCTGATACTTTTTTCAAATACTTTCATCAGTGAGGACACTCTCTTGAAAAGAAGGTTTAACTGCTCCACCCTTTCATCCCTCTGACACCTGCAGGTTTAAACATTATTTTTAGCTTTCAATCAAACTTTAAACTTCACATTGTCTCTTTGGAGGTAAAACTGTGGGAAAATTGAACCTTCTTTGGGGTTTTTTTGGTCACCTTTTGAACCCACTTTCTAATACACATAACTGTTTCATGATACAGTTGTTAAATATTTCCATGCCTCAGTTACACATAGTAGATGCTTCTCTACCACGTGTTCTTAAAAAGTACATGTAGAAAGAATTCCTTTTTAGCATTTATCACTTGCTAATCATGTCAGCACACTTTTCTGGAGGTTAAAAAGATCATGTGCAGATCTAGGAAAAGACCTTTGAAAAGTTTTCCCCAAGTTTTTCTTTTCACCTGTCTGTCAAACTTGTACCTGTTAAATCTTGACACCTTAGAAAATGCTTCAGTTGAGTTCACAGGTTCCTTCATAGCCTGAAGAGCAACTAAAAGCAACAACACAAATTTTTTTAGTGGTGTCAATTATCTGAATTTAATTTTTCAAGCATGAAACACATTTTTTTCCCTTCAATAAGTATAAGGATCTCATAACTACTCTGGAGTGGTGATACCCTCATGTAACTGTGTGCATGCAAGATTGCATAGCAAACTGATACTGCACTTATACAAACACACAGGTATTACCCAGACACAAACTCCAAGGTGCTTCTCACCCTGCAGAATTCACGTTCCAAATGCAGGAGGGTAAAACTGGCAGTAGTTTGGTCTGATCTCCCTTTTAGCTGTGGAAAGAATTAGAACACAAGCGAGACTTGCCCGGAGTCACACAAGAGGCCAGTGTTGGAGAGCTGAGAATCAACCCCATAATCTGAGTATTATCCTTATCTTCACTGCAAGACTTAAGAAGGGAAATTCTAGAACAAAATTCTCATTTTCTAAATGTACCTGCAGGCGTGAGTTGGCTGGGGGGTGGAATTCATGCAGTGATGTGAGAACCAGCCCGCTCAGCTGCCTCGGCTTCAAGATAAACCAAGAAGAGATTAGGTTAAAGGACAAACAAAAGAGCATCCCCCCATTCTCTGGAGCCAGGGCTCCACAATAGCCATTGTGTTCCCTCAATAAGCACGGGCTGCTTTTCCATAATTACTTTTTAAAGTAAATCACAGCTTATCATCATATAGGGATGTAATATCTTCATAAGCCAATTCTACAGAATTGTAATAATTCAGTATATAATTTTATTGAATTAAAAATCATGTTTGGGGTTTACAGCATTGTTTTTGGGTTATTGTTGTTATAAAAAGTCAGGAAGAGACTCCAAGTGGTGCTTTGGCTGCCAAAGCCAGGTGCCCAGTTCTCCCTCCAGAGGCCTTTCGAGGGATTTTCCTCTGTCGAGTCAGGGAAACTGAGGTACTTGGACTTCTGCAAGTGTAATTTGAGCCAAATTAATTGTATATCACAAACTGTTGCTGGACTGTTTTCTTGGAGATCTTATTTAATAAGATCCTGGCTGCCTGGCCAATGAGGTTTCAGTGTGCTTTTTGTGAAGAAAGTTAAGATTTTTACTGTAGAATCAAATGTAAGTTGCAACCCGGGAAATCAGCCTCTGAAGTGTAGTATAAAATATTCTCTCCTCATCAGACCACTGCTTAATATTCCTCTCTTTTATCCAGGAGGTGTAGATAGCCAGTAGATGAAGTGGCTTATAGTTTATGAAGCCTGTAGATTTCATCTGGTGGAAAGATACTTTGTAAAGGTTTTTTTATATCAAGAGACTTTTTTTTTGTTTTGTTTTCTCTCTGTAAATATAGTCAGTTCAAAGGAATGAAACTGTTCCTCTTCTAGGTTGAGAAATAATGTTTGCTCTGTACCCTACTGATAAAGAGCACTTTCTGCATATGGAGTTTTGTGGTGTTAATTGATTTTTGCCAGGTAAAGGGTCCTGTTGTTGCTCCCTTGTTTGGGCTTGATTTTCTTCCCAGAGTGCAGTTCTCCAGTGGTATGATTTGAAACAAAGTGGTGGCTCAAAACAAAACTCTTCTGAAAGTAAACCTCATAGAGCTGGGGGGCAGTAAATCCATCTCTCTTACTGGTGGTGAGCTGGGGGACTCGGGGCATCTTCAGGTCAAATTTTTTAACCTGGATTTCTGCGAAAATATTGTTTTTCTGTTCTTTGTTTTGTTTTTTTTTTGTTCCAGATGGCCGCACAGATCCGATTTTGGATGACGTAGGCGATGCCTTCAAGCTTATGGGGGTTAACCTGCATGAGCTGGAAGATTACATACACAATATTGAACCTGTCACTTTTGCACATCAAATCCCTTCGTTCCCTGTCAGCAAGAACAATGTCCTCCAGTTCCCTCAGCTGGGAAGTAAGGATGCAGAAGAGAGGAAGGAGTACATCCCTGATTACCTGCCACCTATTGTCTCCTCTCAAGAAGGTGGGAAATCAGTCCTTTGCTTTCAGTTTTGGTGTCTTTGGGAATTTGTGGGCATCCCCTAGCAGCTCAAGCTGTGGCAGTGGCTCGGGAAGGGTCCATGGGGTGTTACCCAAGCAGGCTTGCAAAGCAGGTAGCAGTGCTGTGGCAGGTTTGATTTCCTCTGTTTTTGCTTTCCTTCCAGATTAACTCATGCAAAAAATTCACCATGTTATCCCATGTTTCAATAATGCATTCTAAATTTTAAGTTTTCAGATGATAATAAGAATAAATGCTTTGTATTACCTTTTATATGTTGGCCTCCCCTTTATGCGTCCTGCAAGAGCTTCTGTAATTTGGTAAAGGTAGAAAAAGGAAGGCTGGTGAGACTGGCACAGCATTTCCTGCTCTTGATAGCTGTTTCTCCTTACTGTAACAAATTTCACCAAAAACCCCAAACCCAACCAAACAGATAAAACTCATTTTTCCGTTAAAATGAATTCATTTAAATATTCATTTAAAATATGGAAGTAAGAGTATTTTAAGAAGCATTGTACTGGCTTTTAATTCTCTTAGCTAATGTTGATTAGGGTTTCATCATCACTGTTCCAGCTGCTCCTTCCCTTTCTTGTCCCACAGAGGCAAAGGTTGAGGAAACAGTGAAACCAACTATGCAAGTGCTATGAGATGCAATTAACCTGAGAATTTTAACTGTGGCAATGGAAAAAGCATACTTGTTTTCTCTATTTTTCAGCTAGATGAGACTTGATTGCTAATAAGATAAACCTTTGAGAAACATGGCCTAGTCTGACTTGCCCTTTGAATAGTGAACAGTGCTCAACTGTACTTTGTGTGGAAATAAATATATGTAAGGTTGTGGGTACAAAAATCCCAGACAGAAGAACTTAATTTTCCAAAAGAGTGTAATGAACAGGTGTGACCTGCACAAGATACTTAATTTATAATCTTGTGGGGACAGAAGGGATATCATGCTCTATTGTGCAGATTGCTCTTTTTTTAAGAAGTAAGGTCTCAAAGTCTGCCTTTTGAAATAGGTGTAAAGACTCTGGCCAGTGTAAGGATGAATATCAGCAACATCACCTTGTTGAGCAGGGAAATCCATTGCTGTGCTGCTACAAGTGTGGCATGGGGCAATATTCCAGTGATTTAGGAAGCTGTAGGAATTGTGTGTTCAGGCTTTCTTACATCATAGTCAGCTAAAGGATGCAGTTGCTGTGTACTGCAGTTAGAGCAAGTGAAATTGTGGTCAGGAACAGGTATCTGAGGAACAGGTACTGACTTTGATGTGTTCTGAACAAATATGCTCATTCCAATAGCAAAGTGAGGATTTGCTCATCCTAATGACTGTTTCTGAGGCTCTGTGGACTTTAATTTTATGTTTCCTTTAGTTGTACTTTAGATCAACAGCATTTCAGTGTTTCTTGCCTTAATACAACCCAGGAAATGAAACTGCTGTTCAAAACAGAAATACTTTCTTAAATTGATAAGGAGATCATAAAGTCTCACCCTTGTAAAGTTTGTTAAAAGGGTTGTTTTAAAAATCTAACAAAGAACTCTCTGAAACCAGGAAGAAACAAACAAAATGCAAATATCATATGTGTAGACAGCATATATACAGGAAGAGTACTGAGGAAGAAGACTTTGAGAAGTGAATGGGGATTTTAGCTCCCGTGTTCTGGCTACTTGCTTTATTCTGATTCTTCAGGAGGTAAACAAACACCATTCTGTCAGAAAAATCCAGCATCTTTGAAGTGTAACAAGTTGCCCAACAGTGTTGTAGTTGTTTTGGGGTTTTTTTCCCTTGGAAAATCATACTTTTAAATATGCAAGAAAAGTCAAATCCTGAGAGGCTCAAAGAAGCTGCAGACAAATATCTGAGTGTGGGGAGGGAGAGAGGAGAGTTACAGACTCAGCCTGATAATACACAGTATACAAAGAGAGGCTAAAAATTGAAATGAGGACAGTTGTGCTTTTTCTTTTTTTTCTCTATGTAACTTTTTATACTCTTTCTCTTGCAAGTTAGATCCAGGAGTTAGATTTTAGCAGTCCTTATAAATAATGTATGAATCCTTTTAACACCTGAAGCAAGAAGATATTATTTCCAAAGTTGGATGAGAACCAGGAAAACTTCTGATGCCTAAGGGTAGTGTATCAGAGGACCTATAGACACACACAACTTGAAAAAATGAATAAAATATTTTTTTTAAATGGAAATTTAAAGGCAGCATTAAATACAGTTGCTGAATGAAGATTTGTTATAGTTGATTTAAAATATTTACAGTTGAGGACATTTTAATTTTGAATTAAGTGTTTTCTGAAAATGGTGTTGTGCTCTGTGGTTTGTTTTTGAAATGGATGAGGTGGATCACAAAACTGCTGTATATGTTTTGTTCTATGTTATTCCAAGTAAAATTTGGAAGAAAAACATACTTTTGGAGATTAAAGGAATGCATGGTGAAAATACTGAAGAATTGCAATAGCCATTTAAATACTTTGCAGTATTTTATAGTGTAGAAAAAGAAATGAAGCTACTCAGATTGTTCAGTCCATAATATTTGAGTAGCTTTGAGTATGCAATAATTAGAAATGGAGGAAGGCTTTGTGCACATCAGGGTGTGTGATACAAATTTTTCAATGACTAAGGAATCGTCAGCAGGACTCCTCAAGTCCCATTTTATATCAAAGCCTAGAGCTCAGCTCAGTTATAAATATTTACTGTTAGGGGTCAGAAATTATGAGTGCTGATATATTTTAGCAATAATGTAGCCATTTTAGTAAGACTTTTAGTAAGAAACAGACTTTTAGTAAGAAACCCCTCTTTTTTCAGTACTATTAATTTAAAAACCAAACCAAAGCAGTGTTCAGTCTGTGCCACGACCAGTAGGTGTTGCTACCCTCCTTCCCAAAAGTCCTTTACTTCTGCACATGTAACCAACTTCTTATTTCCACTTACTCCAGAACTGGTGGTGGTTCAGGCTATGCAGAGGCTGCCCAGCAGCTGGAGTGATGTCTTAGTTATCATTTCCAGAGAATCCGTGAGAGCAGAAATCCCTTCCTGCCTGAGAGGAGCCATCTCCTTCATTGTACTCAGCAGTAAGAAACTCTGAAAGAGCTCTGAGTGATTCCTGAAGTTGTGGGGGAAAGGGAGGAAGACAAATAAGTTTTCAAGATCCATAAGATCTTCTTTGTGTCAGAAGTTCAGTTCAGAGATATAAGATTTTTTTTTCTGAGAAAGCAGAAAATATTTTCTTGCCTTAAATATCAAGTGCAAGCTCTAACCAAATGCTAGAGCTGTGAGGATCTGCATATATAATTCTGTATATTATAAAACAATCTGACTCAGTATTGCCATGGAAAATGTTGGGGTTTTAGCATTACTTTTACAAAGGACACTGAAGGGATAATTTTATGCCAATGTATCATGATGTTCGCTGTCTGCCTATTTTTAATTAGTCTCCTTTTTGTTTTTGAGTTAGTTTAGCACTGTTGTCACTAAAATGTCATGGTAAACTTGTAAGACAGATTAAAAAAGGAGAAAAAAATAAATTAGTTACAAAACATGATGGTCATGCTTTATTTCTTGTGCTTTAATGCAAGAGAACATACATTTTGCAATAATAAATCAACTTCATAGAATTTGTCGATTGCATTTGAAGCAAAACAGTATGTGCTGAAACTAGGCCAGCTGAGAAAGCCCAGATAGTTCTCCACAGCTAATAATAATCACTTTTACATTTTGTGATAATGTTGAGAGGCTTGAGTGCTGATGTTGTAAGAACATGTGCCATTCTCCATGATTAAAACAAAGAAAAGTGAGGTGTGAATCCTGTATGTGCCACGGTATCCTTATTTTTAAGCTTCCTGGAATTAATCTCTACCTATGCTTGCTGCCTCTTGTTATCAATTAATTAAAAAAAATAAGAATATTTTTTTTTTTTTTTTTTTTAAATAACCACTTTATGTCAGCTGCTTTCTTTTTGTGATATTTTGAAGTCACAGGCAGTCAGTCCATCCCTGTTTCTCTGTCTGGAAAACTGAAGAAAACACATTGATTTTGTGTGTGCAATGCTGTTCAAAGTCTGGGGTATTTGCATTAGACCTTTATTCCTCGCTTACACTCTAATTGTGCTGGTGTATGTCAGCAGAATATGAGGGAGAAGACACCAGGGTCTCTTCCCACTAGTTTAGATATTTTGTGGGGAGAAGGGTAGCTTTTTAGAGAGTCAGACTTTCTCTTCAGTTCCATCTGCATTTTTTTCTGTACGCTCCTTCATTCCACTCCCCTCCCACTCCTAGAGGTTCAGCTCCTTTCCCTTGAAAATGATCTGGGAGCAAATGTTATTTTTACCAGGCATTAAATTTTGTTGTCTTTCATTCCTGGTAATGTGTGCTCAAGCATTGGCATTGTATTTCTGATCATTGAGTCAGGACAAGTTCTTGGCACAGTTTACAAATTCAGATTTATTTGTAGCCTTTTCTGTCAGAGCATTTTATTTCCCTGTCAGATCAAAGCATAAAATTGCTGATCTTCTTACAGTCCTGCCTTTTCCCCTCTTTGCTGCTGATGTGATGTTAGGACCTGTTACCTACCAAAACCTGATGCTTCCAGCCACCTGGAAGCGTGAAAACCCATCTGTCAAATTTCAGCTCATCTCAGCACATCTCTAGTTTTTTTCATGCCGTGGTAGCTGCTGCAAATCTCGTTTGAATCGATGAGAATTGGGGGTGCTGGTGAAGCAAGGTGCTAATCAAAAGAACACATTTTTGTGTCTAAGTTCTACCAGTGCTAGAATTGTAATTATGTAAAGCATTAAACATCAGAGTGACAAAAAACATTAATGTCGGGCTGCAGTGGGAAATAGATCAGAACTTAACAATTGTCACTGCCCCTTCAGGCTGGCAGTGCTTTCTGTGGCCGTGGTCCAGAATGGAATGAGCAAGTCGTGGATCTCAGACCAGAGTGATTTCAATCCCTGATTTCTCCAAGGGTTAAACAAAGCAAATCCTTCTTTGTAAATCAGAATGTGTTGGGCTTTTAAGAGGATCCTGGAGCATCCACTTTGCCATTTTGGTAACACACATCTCGCTGGTGTCATTTTTTGACCTTTCTGCCTTTCCCAGCTCTAGTTTAACCCCAGAGACTAAATTCTCCCTATTTCTAGCAGCTGCACCAATGATTTTAAAGCAGCAATGATCTTTTCAACAGAGCTTTTCCAGTATAGTTGGTTAGGAAACCACTTACAAACAAGTACTGTGTATTCAAGCAGTCTGAAGAGTTAAAGCCCTGCCAGAGTATGAAAATTTTGCTCCTGGCTGCTCACTGTGCCTGGTTGCTGATACTCACAGGCATCTTTTACCTGTGTGTGCAGTGCACTGAGAGTCTGACTCCGATTGCTTTTGTGAGGAGGGATTCTCACGTCTGCAGCAGCCCAGCAAGGAAGGAGCAACAGGAGAAACAGACAAAATGAGAAAAGCAGCCAAGCTTGAGATGCAGCCAGAAGAAAGGCATTGGGAAAGAGCCAATAGGAGAGGCAGGTTTCAAAGAAAAAATGGAAAATACGAGACAGGAACAAAAAAAAAGTGTACAGAAAATGTGCCTGGTTTAAATCTTGCCATTAGACAGAAAAATAATTTTTCTGCAAGGCATGCTGATAAAGCTGTAGTTGGGAGGACAACTGTATCTCTACCTTTTCTTCAGAAGTTGTATCATAATCGAAAGCATAATTTCCAGTGAAATTCTGCAAGAAAGGATTTAATGAAGTTTTGGGGTTTTTTAAATGTGGAGTTAAATAGATTTTCACAGGAGAGCTTCTTTAATTTGAAGCACTTGGAGAAAAAAAAAAAAATCAATGTAATAAGTGCCGTAGTAAAACTTTATCTTTGGCAGGAACTAACTCACATAGCTGGGATCCGTAGACTGTGGAGACGGACACATGTACTATTTTGTATTGTCTAGGGGACTAGTACCTAACTTCTAGTAATTCATGTCTTTGGAGAAAAAAAACCAAAACTTGCTATTTTATAAGAAACTTAATGGCAGCTGGAAGTAGGGAATGGAGAAGACATGGATTAAAAATGTGGAGGGGGTTTAATTATAAGGGAGGCTTATGATGAATTGTCATGTTTTTGTTTGTTGGGGTCTTTTAAGTATTTTATCCTTCAAAATAAATAAACCAGGTGGAACCTGGCTATACATGAAGAAATAAATCAGAAAATAAATTTTATAAAGATGCTGCCTCCATTTTTTTACAAGTAATAGCAAGGAGTTAGTAAAACTATGATAAAATACAGCATTGTGAAAATTTATTGGTTTAGCTTCTTAAGCTGTATTGGTTTGTTTGCTGCATACAGCAGTTGAAATGAAGCTAATGTGACTTCAAGGGGATATCATCCTTTTAAAACCTTCTCACAAAGATTTTTTCTGTTTTCCAGACCTGTTTAGATAACGTATAAGTTAGTGATTCTTAAGGATTCAAAAATAAAAACTGCAAAACACAGAAGTTGCCTGATAAAAGCCAGCCTTTTGCAGTAAATTATTTACATGGAATGGGAATGAAAGTCATGGATCCTTTCACTGCATTGTGATGTGCAAATTGCAATTTTGGTTCGAATAAAACTGAAGGAGAAAATGGGACTTTGTGATAAAAGGATTCTATTGTCTTGTCTATTTTGAACAGAAATGCTGTCATGATTTTAATTTCCTACTGATCCTTTTTCAGCAAAACTTTTGTCACTTGTCTTGACTTGTCACGTCAGATCAGTTTTTTCCCTTTTCTGACAATGTGTGACTTTGTTTAGTGCCTGTGTTGCTTCCTGCACTGTCTACTGCAGCTAGGCTCGAGGATTTTATTTCAGCTGGATCATCAGACACCTTTGTGCCTTTGGAAGCATAAGTTTCAAATTAGGTTATCGTTTGATAGCTGGGTGTTACTGTTCTTGGGTCTTTCAGACTTTTGCTAACTGCCCTGAGTATTTTTGGGGACTTGAGGGAAGAGAGTGGGAAATGGAAAGTCTACCTGATTCTTTAAGCACAATAAAGGAGAAGCACAACTGGCCTATTTTAAGGGCTGACCGTGTAACTTTATTATTTTTCAGTGTTTTCACTTCATGCAAGAATGTTTCCTGTTTTTCTTTAATCAAATGCTTTTCTTTCTTTCTCGTGACTTCTGCCACCAAGGATGCTTTAACTTAATGAACACTTTAGTGATTGCTAACAATTCCTGGCACTTAAAAAACAAATAAAAATCATTTGAGCTACTGGGAGCAAAGCCACAAATTTGATTGTTACCTCCCTGCATGGGAATTTGTGCCAAACTTCTGGAGAAATGTCTCAGTCCAAGCAAGCTTTAATTTTGTACTAGGATGTAGAAGTAGAACATGTTGATTGAGACCTCATACGTGTGTCTGATTTTGAGAATGTGGCCATAAGCAATGCCAGCATCCTTCTGCTACTTATTAGCAACTTTGGCATGGACACAGGGAATGGTTCACACCTGGAATTCAGGAGCTGCCCCTCCAGGTAGTTGTTCTGAATAACACAACTGCCCAGTTTCTTGCAGAGTGACTTTTCTCAGTTTAACACCTCTGAAGTGTCTGAAATGTTTCTTACCTCCTGTGAAAAACATCCGTGCTTAGAGCTGTTTGGGAATAGATACTGCTTGGTGTTTTGTGCACATTCTCAAGCGAAGCTGAGCCTAACCTTGATCTCAGCATCAGAAAAAAATATTGTCTAGACAAAGATCACGAGTGGATTACGGGACCCCATATCTGTCTTACATTAATCAGAGGAATGACTCATTATAAGCTTCTGCATGTGGTGCAGTCCAGGTTAAGACTAAGGAATTATGCCTTCTGATTTTTGAAATTATGACTAAGAAAGCTCATTTGAATTGTTTTTCTTTTGCCACATGCAGATAAGCACTTTACCATATAGCTCTTGACTTCAGTGTCTTCTTAGAATTAGGGTTGGAAGGGACCTTAAGGATCATCTTGTTCCAGTCTTCACCTTTGGTACACGCTTCTGTTTTCTCCAGCTCTCAGCTAAAGAGAATGCTAGTGACTGGGTAAGTCATTAGGAAGGAATAACTCATTTTTATGTGTAGGCAATTCAGGTTAATTCTGCAAGACTTGGGGAAAAGCAAAGTTGGATGGATGACAGGGAGAGTTCAAATGCAGAGGCATTTGGAGACATGACCCTGGTTCATGCAGCCAGATGCCTGGATAATTAAAGTTCATCTTTAGCTGTGTTTTTTCGGAATCTTTCATTTTTGTAATTGCACCCATTAGAAACATTAATGGTTTTCTGATGACTTGACAAGACGGTGTTTTTCTGTATTTCTCTAGTTTGGATTCTGTTTCTTTGAACAGCAGGACTGGGTAAAATGTAACCCCGTGTGCATGTTGTGTTTCAATGTGCATTGTTTGGGTCGGTTAAGCAAAGCCTACCATAGCATACCTGTGTTTTTGAGGAGCAGTGTTAAACTTGAGCAGGGCTGGATCTGGCTTGTACTTAGCCCAAGGCTGGAAAACTGTGGGTCTTCAGGTGGTAACATAGTAAGTCACAGATTTCTCTGACTTGGTTTGAGATTAATTTTTTGGTGATGGTTATAAGCGATGACGCCACGCTGCCAGGGGTGGTATTTCATATGGAGAGATAAACTGAAGTTCAATTCTACATGTGTGTGTTTGAAAGAGGTCGATAACAACTTAAATGGCCTTTCTTCTGGCCACCTTACAATCTGCAACATTCTGCTTAATTTATTTTCTTCGGTGAACTTGTTTGCCCTCTGCATTCTCACTGTTGATGTCTGCTGCTTTCCCATTCCAAAGGGTTGTGTTAAAGGAAGACTCTGTGTTTCATGTGTATTCCTACAGTTGGGATAGAGCATACTTTTCTTCAAACGTTATGAGCTCTTTTCCCTGAGGGGAGGAGGATGGTACAGATTCTGGGTGTCTGAGCAGTACACCTTAACAGATTGGCCAAATAATCCATCCTGAACTGGAGAGTGAATAATTTTAATACCCCTTATCTTGCATAGATTTTTATGGATATTCATCTCAGCAAATGAACTTTGCATTTCTAAATATTTAGAGCAGCATGTTCGTTCAGGTACAGCATATTTGAATCTTAATATTCTCTGAGTTTCTCCATGTTTCTCTAGGTTTCTGTGCATGTAGGACTTTGGTTCCAACCTTAGTTAAACAAATATTTTGTGCTTGTGCGCGGACAACGTTAATTCCGTCTGACAGTCACAATTGGGAATAGCATGGAGGAAATAATAGTTCTTGACCAATCACTAAAACACAGGAAGTCCCGGTGCCATAGGAAGGGAGAGAAACTCACTTCTCATTTCCTTTGGAGTCCAGTGTGTTCAGATTAACTTTAAAGGGAGCTGAGGTGCAGCTCTGAGGATTTCGGCTTCAATCGTGTGCTCCCTTCGTGTGGAGCCGTCTCAGCAGGCAGCAAGGCACCAGCCAGGAGGGCTCTCACAGCTCAGCTGCTGGGGATCCTATTGCAAATTAAATATGAAACAAGGAAGCGCTTGGTTTTGCATGGGAAAATTTTTAACACAGTCACTCATGAGGTTTCCTCTCTGCTGTTCGTATTTTAAATCACAATACTGCTGGAGGTGATAGCTCATCTGTAATCTTTCAGAAAAAAACTTCTTTCTTTTGCTGTTTTAAAGAAAATGGATGATTTTTTTATCATACAGTTTTAGTTTTCTGTATTACAGGCTTTACATGTTCAGAACAGCAAAGTTTACATTGAGTTACCTTTTATTGGAGTGCGTGTAAAATAGTCTATAAATACCTTCAGTGTGATCAAAACATGTACATATATTCTTTGGGGTTTTTTAATATAAAAGGTACAGTTGAATATCTTTGGACTGGGATCTTGAGTTGGGATATTTCAGGGGGGATTTTAAGAAGCTTTAGAATTATAAGTGAAAATCTTTTCGGACTTTGGTGAGATTTAGCCATCTGCTTATCCTCCTGTAACATCAGACCTTAACTTTTCTTTCTAAACTCCTTAAAACCATGATAATAAATCACACTGGTTGTGATGAGCTGAAAAAACAAGGTGGAATTTTATTGTAATGGTGTTGCTGTATAGTTCAGTTACTCTTATAAACTACAACATGTGAAGGGTTTGTCACAATATTGCGTGTATTGACACAATTCAGTATTTTTTCAGGACTCTTGGGCAAAGTAACCTTTGTGTGAATTAAAAAGTGGTAAGTATCTTAATGTTGATATTGCAAATAACAAACTTCTCTTAGATCTGCTGATTTTCATGGAGTACAGTTTATGCTTAGTATCTGTTTAAAATTTCCAGTTACTCAGGCTGAAACAGTGAATTTCCTCAAAACCTCAGTTTTACAAGGAGCACATCTTTTTAGGGAGTTTTTCCTTCACATGGGTACTCCTGACATGAGCTCACTGAGCTGGGCTCCTTGCTGGTATGTTTGGACCACCTCATGATGAGATGAGCTCCCATCACATCTCCTAGTTCCCCTGATGGAATGTCACACAGATGGGATGCCTGGGTACAGCTGTAGTCCTAAAATCTAGCCCTGCTGCCCGGCCAAAGGCAAAATGTTCCCACTGGTGTGGAAAGTGAAGAATGTCATATGAAATTGGAGGTTGAATTTTGCAATATCAATGATCCATATGCCCTGTGTGTGTTACGTCTCCTGTGCTCTCCTGTCGTGGGCTAAGATTTTCCTAGATCACAGGCTAAGCCAAGCTGGGCTGCTGCAGGACTCCTAACAGGAGACATCCAAGGCAATCCAGTGAAGCAGGAAACAGTGTTGATTAATAGATGGCACTTTATAAGAGGCTTGGTCTGCTGTCGGGCCTGGCATATTTCAAATGAGATGAAAAATTAAGTCCTTGCCACTTGTGGTGATTAAAGCCTCGGTGGCTCACTTTTCAAGAGCAGCATGTGAACCCTGCTGGCATGGTTCCAGTTGGGTTATAGAGTTCTGCCAACCTAAATGCCCCAAGCAGTTTCAAATTCATGGAGGAGAAATAGCTCAGTGCTGCTCTGTGCCGCCAAGTAGCCGCCACATCCTCCCACCACAATTCCTGTGTTCCAGTAGCAATTGAAGGGATTCTCTGCTAGAGGCAGTCCCATTCACTGAAAGCATCCAGCAAGCCTCTATTTATTTTTTCAGGGTAAATCCAGCAGTCCATGTGAGTTTTCTATCTTAGTGTTAGACCTGTGTGTGTGATAAATAAGTGCAAGGTTGTTTTACTCTTTTACGATGGAGTAGAGCCCATCCTGGTGTCAGATCTGTGTTTGCAGAGGAGAGAACCATGTTGGATCCAAAGGTGCTGCCAAGACAGTGAAGAAACTGAGACAAATAGAAATGTTCATTTTTTAGTCTCAGTAATTTTCTTTTGTGTATATAAGGGCTGATTCTGTGCATAATGTAGAGAGTAAATGTCCGTGTGGTATTTTTAGCAGCCAACGTATAGAAAAGGTGAGGACTTAGAGAGTGATTAAATACAAAGAGGCAAGCAGAGGGAACTGGTTACAATCTGCTGTGAAAGGAAGGTGTGGGATGTGGGAAAGTGATGGTGGCAGTGCCATCAGAAGAATGCACGTTGGGGTTAAATAACTTCCAGTAGGATTTGTATAAAATGGAATCGCTCTTATCAGCCCCTGGTGGAACGGCCAACGCTTGTGCTGCTTTCAGACTCCAGTGTTACACATGTGCTTGTGCTGTGCAGTAGCTTTGCCCTTATCTAAATGGAAAGCCCTTTCCAGCTTGAGAACAACTTAGCAACTTTTTAATATCAAAAAGAGCACATTATACACAACACATGTACAAGACTCAAAGGAACATGTATGCTGCCTAAAGTTTTTGGAGCTGGCGTGTGTGTATGCTAATCTCCTGAGAGTTCATTGCTCCAAGCTTTTATCAGGAGCAAAGGGAGGCAGAGCTGAAGACTTCTGTGCAGTGCCACTCCATCTGAAAGAACCAGCTCCTTTTTCCTTAGTTCAAGGCAAAGAAGTGTGTGTACATCGTTCCTATCAATGCACTCACAGGACTCTGACTTCCTTTTAAGTGAAAATAAATGAAAATGTTCTCACTCTCTATTGTTAAGTGGTGGAAGAGCTTTCTGCTACAGCCTCATTGTCTTAGATCTGTTTCTCAGTGCAGCACATCTTTGCATTAAGCTGTTACTACCTTTTTATGTCATTTGGATGAGATGAAATATACTGGTAGTATCTCAGGGGGAAGACTCTAGATGCTGGTTTTCTGAGGAAAAGCTTAGATGTGGATTAAAAACCTGCTTGCTTTTTTGCTTGTCACAAGCTGACTGCAGCTTAGACTCCTCGGAGTTACTGCAGCCTCTCCACATCCAGTTTTGCAGTTTCTTTGCTGCCTTAATTGGTGTAAGTTTGGCTTTCCCAGATAATCTTTTCTGAAAGGACAACTGAGATGAGGGAACAGGTGAGCTCCAGAGGGAGAGATCCCAGCAATAAGCTGTGTCCACTTGGTGTCAAATGAACAGGGGGAGAACACGACAGTGATCAGGTAACACCTAAACACTATTCTCCAGAATTAGATGACTTTGTTTCCTTCCCTGCATTTGTTGTCCCAGCATCCCACAGAGGTCGGGGTTGCTTTTTGACCAGCTGCATTAGTGCCATTGTCTCTGTGAAGGGTAGGTCATTCCTTTCTGTGGCATTAGGAAGGAGCTGTAACCTTGTCATTTTAATGAGCCAAAGCTTTGTTAAACCTGGAACCTTTCCTGGTCAGAGGTACATGGTACATGAACACATCTAAGGCATTTCAGTCTCTGTAAGAAAGAGTCTGCAAGGAGAAGTTTTGCTTCCTTGTGCAAAGAGACGAATTCCTAAATGCCACAGAACTGACAAAGAATGATATTTGGCAAAAATCCAGAGCAGTATTCGGCCTCATTGCCTCCTGCTGCAGTGAGCCACCTGAGCTGTCCTGTCATCACACCTTCTGATGTAATGTAAGGATAGTTAGAGATACAAGTGGAGATTTTCAAGTTTTTTTTTCCCTCACACTTCTATTGGAGAGCATATTATTGCTATACTTATCAAGAATTTATATTTCTTTAATATTAGCTCTCTGTATTGAGCTACCTATCTGCCTTCACTGTGCTGTATCAAAGCTGCAACTTCTATTCTGCAAAACCCAGGCAATTTCTCTCCAGTTTTTATTCTGCCTTTTATGTTCATGTCTTATTTATAGCAAAATATGTGCTCTTTAAATAACAACAGCATAATCTGGTTACAAATGGCAAAGGAAATAATACAGATGAAAAATCTAGGCTTTCCCTAGTCCATTAGTCCATATAGCATCTTATATTGCTATGTGTTATGTGGCTACAAAATGCATTGTACAAGTGGAATATTTTAAAATATTATATATATGCAATTTATAAATTATTAGCCATGTTTTAAAACTCAGCAGCACTAAAAGATTAGTAATGTTTAATTAAAACTAATTAAATATGTTCATTTCTAAATTTACTTAAAATTGCTTACTAGCACTTATAAAGAAGACAAAGGAGCATATATCCAGAGGGAGGGATTTCTTGCTCTCAGAATGGAAACTTCAGGAGGGAAGCCGAGAGGAGCCAGATGAGCACATGCAAGGAAAATTAAATGTTTCAGGACGGTCTGAGTAGTGGAGATCAGATAACTACACTCGTGGTGTATCTCCTTGGAGGTGGTATTAGTAGTTCCTCTGCAGTGATCTCTACTGAGGAACAGGAGCTTAGTGTGTGATATATGTGGCACAGTTTGGAGCACGAGGTCCAGGAGTTTGCTCCTGGCAGTCCTTGGGAGGCAAAAAAAAGACACCACAGTGGAGCCACAAAGGGGCTGTAGCAGGTGCTAGAGTTTGGGGGAAATAACTGAAACACTAATCCACACTGTGGGGTTGAACCAAAGCCATCAGGCAGTGACAGGGCCTTTCCTGTTGCAGCTCTGGGAAGAGCATAGCACCACAGTCTGTCCCCAGTTGCACCCTGATGAATTTGGGGTGCCAAGGACATGCTGATGCTGGGTGACAGGAGACAATGCCTTGGAGAGAGCCAAGATCTTCCCACAAACTTGTAACAGTAGTGCATGTAAGGATGTCTGCTTGGATCTCCTTATTCAGATGTTACATACACATTTATTGCTGTTTTCCTTTCTGGATCACCTAAGGAAGGGCAGGAATCTCTGCTGAGAGGCAGAACACATCGGTCCAGGTGGAGTGCCATGTTAAAGGGCTGCTAGCTGAGCGAAAATTTGGGATACAGGGACACCACTCAGTTTAAATGGGTTTGCAGATGTCCTTTCTCCCTGCAGAACAAGGGATTTGGTCAGTGTTAGGAGTCTGTTAATAAGCCAGTCGTACAGAAAATCTATATTCCACTATTTTTTCTCTTCATTGATCTTTTAGATATCCTGGAAAATTAGATATTTTCCTCTTAAAACTCAATCAGATGAGATTAGGTGTTTTCCAAAAACACAGCTGTGGTTTTTTCACCCTAGTTATTATATCTGATTTACTGCTTAATGCAAATTCAGTGATTATATTCGTTCAGACTTATACACTGAGTTTTAACATCACTGTTTTAACAGTAATATTTTACAAATCACTGCAGAAAGGTGTAGGTTGCACTCTATTTTCAGAGGAATTTCCAACTTGAAAGTGCGGTGAGTTTTATATGAGCTAGAAAATCCCAAGGTGTAAAAGCCCAGAAGGTTTGTATCACCCTTATCTCTTCAGATACCACACGTGCTAAAATTTTACAGCATTGTTCCAAGCCTCAAGTTGAGAGAAGTTATGACTTAAGGCTATTGGACATGGAATTTTCAGACAGCTGCAAGTTCTGCTATTTTTAAACCCTTCTTCGCATGCAGCAAAAAGTCTGATTATTACACACAATGACATAGTCAATAAACTTTGATTTAAAACATTTTTTATATTTTAGCTGCATTTAGCTAATGAAAAAAAAAAGAATGTGGAGGAAATACTTTGTGAATTCAAATGGCTTAAGTCTTATGGTAACTTTCTCACAGAAATTCAGCTTGTAAGTGGAATCCAGGCATAAGATGTTGTATTTCTAATAGATACAGTTGTGTTCGGGTTTTTTTCCTCTGAGAAACAAAAATGTTTGAGGCATAATTTAAAATGGAAATAGCATCAGAGCCTTGACTGTTGTGTCACTGTGTAATTTGGTAGAGTTAAACCATTTGGGGAGATGGAATAGATTCAGTGGAGCTATCAGATAGGATCTCACAGCCTTTCTGTTTAAATTTGCTTTACTCCTAATGCAAAGAGAACACTAGATATGCACCTGAGATGTTAATGAAATGGACTAAAGAGACTAAATACTGTTGGTGCTCAGTGAGTTTTGGTTTCTCTATTAACCCATGTTTTTGCAAACCTCATGTGTTCTTTCCCCCATCTCATGTGCAGCTTTGTGCAACTGTCATGTTTTGGGTTTGTTGGGTTTTTTCTCCCTTAGAGTTCAGTCTGCCCATCATTCTGGAATTTTAATTTTCCTAAGCCCCTTCCAGTCTGATTGCCATTTTCCGAGTTGGAAGTAGAACCTGGTTTTGACAAATAGTTCTGTGCTGTTTCCATGCTCTGTTGTGGATTTTCTTATAATAATAAGACTGACCTAAATACTGTGGTCAAATGTGCTCTGCCTTTTCTCTGTCAGAGCCTTGTACCAGTAGTTCTCACTCCTGAGTATTCCATTATTCTACTCCTAATAAACAAGTTTCTTGAAAGACACTAAATATCTTTTCCCTGCATGCCAAGATCAGCTTACATTGTTCTAAGCATAGTAGTTTATTTATACGTCTGTTTCTCAGAGCTGTCATTTTCTGTGAACATTTGTGCTGTGTTTGCAGCGTGACACTTTCTGACAAGTTCCGTTCAGTGGGATCACCCTCGTTTTTGGAATATGCCACAATAAAGCCATGCCTAAATGATATCTTTTCAGTTCCTCTCTAGCTCTCCCCACTTGTTCATTACCACTTGCCTTCTTTCAGCGTGTTTAATTTTTTGTCCAAGACTTTTCAAGTAAGATTTTGTGATACTGTCAGATGTTGAACTTTAAAGCTTCTATTATGGTTTCCAGTTATCTATTATTTTTGTAGTTCTTTCAGAACAATCTGAAAATTGATCAAGTTATCTTTTTTTTCTTTTCCTTTTTTTATCTTGTAGTGGTTTTTTTTTTTTTTTTCTTAATACGTCCTAATCTGTTGTGGGTAAAAGTGGTAGTTGTTAGGGTCATTCTTTTGAAGTGAGTCTGTATTCTGGACTTAGTGATAGTAGTAATTAGATACATGTAATAACACATAGCTTTAGTAATTAGTGAACTCCTGATAGAGACAGCACAATAGTTTGAGACATTAATTGTCTCAAACAGAAGGACAAAATGATCCAGATGCTCTTTGCTTCAGTATTAAAGGAATGTTTTGTGCTATGTGCATATTTCTTGGGTTTGGGATACACAGTTGTGATAACAACTGGCTGTTCATAATTCTAAAATTTGGTAGCGATGGTTAAAATCTGCAGCTACTGAGAGTCAATAAAAGATGAAACAAAAATAAACAGTTTTATATCACTGAAAAAGCTTTTCTTCTCTACAGTTTTATTACAGAAATGTAAAGGTATTATTAAGTGAGCAGAAGCAGTTTTCTCCCAAAAAGGGAAATTATTCAAGAAGTTCAGAAAAGTCAGCATAAGGTGCAGAGTAAGAAGGAGGCTTAAAGTGTTTACAGTTTGTATTTCCATTCCTGTTTGCTGTTTGCTGTTGGGGAAGCTTGCCCCAGATTTGTACTTGGGACCAGCTGTATGTGGCTGTAACCCATGGCTACCCTTATACAGAAATATTTTTTCTCTGAAGTTCTTGCTAAAAAATGAAAAGGAAAATAATTTTCAGTCTATTTTCATTAGAATTTAATTTTGTTTCCCTAGTCTGTGTTTGTCTGAAATGGCAGAAGGATTTTCCTTGCAGACCTGGACAGTGCAGGAATCTTCGGCTGTTAATTTTTTTGTCTGTTTTTTTACCCAAACTCAATGGCTGCTGTGGCCCAGGTTTGAGAAGTTTGAATGTTTATGTTTCCTTAACATGGAAAAAGTTTTGACATGGATGTTGACACTGTTGCATCAGTGCTAACTGCATTTTTTAAAAATCAAATAACAGATTTACTATTATATCCTATTATTTTCCTCTATTAAATGTGCTTATCTTGGCCTACGTACCCCAAATTCTTTCAGTAAGATTCATCAGTTTCCTTAGTAAAGCCTGATGTGAGATATTGAGGATACAAGGAACAAAACTAACCAGGAAGAATGGCTGAAAATGCTAAAATGTCATTTTTACTGGAAATAAAATATTACAGCAGCAGATGGTTTTGTTATTTTCTCTCTTTTTTTTCTTTTTTTTTTTTTTCTTTTTATGAACATCTGGCTTTTTTTTTATAAACAACTTTTATGCAGATGGGTAAAAGGGAAGAAACATGTACCAACTTTGCCAGTGGAGGTCCTAGATGGACTTTCTGAGGCTTGTACAGTAAGAATGCAAAAATCAGGATGTGTCCTTCAAAGATTGATTTCACCCCTAGTGCTTATGATCTTCCCTGAGCATCTTTTCTTGCTGTTCCCACTGCATCTGCAGTGCTGAGAGCAGTTTGGTCTGATGAGCAGACCATGCTGTTGTTAACAGCATTTGTTACTGCTGTGTGTAGATGTAAAAGGACAGATAAAATATATAGGTATATATATTATATCTATAAATATATATAATAAGGTACCAAAAAGACAAAATGTTCCCGGTAAGTGCCTCTTTAAAGTTCTCACAGTCACAATTAGTTTTCCCTCTTCCAGTTATTTTTTTTATATTTGTGATGATTCTTTTCTGTTTTCTCAACTTTCAGATTTTTTTCTGAATCTTGTAGAAATATTTCATAGACAAATGATACAGTTTGGATTTGTTTGATATTCATCACTATTTGGTAACAGTCTTCTACCTATATATGCAAGTTATTTGTACTCTGTAATGAGCATTTTTTAAGTTATATTATTTCCTGAGTTTGGCTAATAATTTAATTTGAAAATAATAAGCTGTTCTAGTTCCTTTTTATTAGATGTCGTGTTTTAGGCTGAGTTTTTTTTTGGAAGGATGAGAGGTGGAATTTCAGTGCATTTCAGTAATTTTTAAATCACCCAACTTAGAGCATCTTTTTGGGCTAAAATTGCATACATAGAAAAAACTTACTAAAACCAAAGTTTAAATGTGCTGACTCCATTACCTTTTACAGGAGCAATCTGTGGATAAATGTTCTCCTTTTAGTGCTTGTTAGTGATACACTGTTTTGGGAGAAGTTTCTTATATTCCTTTACTGAATGTGCAGAATTGTTTCTGGAAGATCAAATCTAATACTGATTTTCATGTTGTAGAAAATGCAACTAAAAAATTAGTTTGAGGCAAGTCATGAATCTCTGGTAAAAACATAAATTTACTCCTGGAAAAATCCCAACTTTTCATATTTAAGCCTGAATTCTCCATCCCAGTAAATGTTAATCACAAAAGCTACAATGTACATCCCAACTGTTGGCTTACACATAGAAATTAAAGCATTCTCTCTCATTTTTATTGAGCAGAGAGCTAAATATCCTGATTAAACAGTAAAAAATCCCCACTTTTAGGACAGAGGCCAGGATTTTTTGAGACTGAGAGAAAACTACTTTGCAAAGTGCCTTTTGTGTGCTGTGAAATGTGTGCCGTAGATGCAGCAGAGTGTGTGGGGCACTCAGGGGAACGTGGATTTGTACTCCCCAATTTTAGCTGGCTTTGACATCTCTACATCCTCTCTGCCTTTTCATAGGAATCTGTGGTCAGATTGCTTCTGAGTAAAATATGGTTTCATTTTTTTTTTCCCTGATCTAAAAAAAAAAAAAAGAACAAAGGTTGTGTTTGTTGGGGGAAAAAGAAAAAAATTGCTCCTGAAATGGGCTCCCTTGTTCTAGAAATGACTGGAATTTGCAGATAGCTTCAGGTTTGTTTGGGTAGCATTGATCATTTGGGGGGTGCCAGGCACTCCTGCCTCATTCTCCTTCCCCTCTCCTCCCCTCTGCTGCCTCCTGAATTCCTTTTCTCCTTATTGTATTGAGGAAGGGAGAGAGCCTGATGTCTTCTGAGATGGATCTCAGAGTTCAGGGAATGTCCTTCTGTGGCATCTAAATTGGAAATTCTTGAAAAATCTGGATTTTCAGATTAGTGAACAGATAGATGTGTAGTAAACTGATTATTTGTTTTCTGTTTTGATTACTCTAACATACTTAAACTCTCTGTGGGAACAAAAGGTGGACAGATTTTCCCACTTTTAGCTACCATGTTGCTTAAAAAAATTCCTGAATTAACTCCAAGAGGAAGAAAATCATTTTTGCCCTTATTACCTGCTGCATCTTTGTATTTTGCACCCTGAACTGTCTTCATTATTGTGATTATTCAGAAGATTGTGCAATCATATCTGAAGATTTGTTGACAAGTAGATGAGTTTATACCAGGGAACTTCTGTGAATCACAATGTGTTGGGTTTTCTTAGAAATACATACTGAATTTAAAAGTCTCCCTTTGGGGAATGAAAAGGAATAAGTTAATGCAGTTAATCACTCCTGGCATTACCTGTCTAAAACAACTGGAAGGCAACGGATTGAGATTTTAGATTGTACAACTGTCCTGCAAAATTAACATTCCTTTGAGAAAGCCAAAACCAAGCCACCTACAAGCAGGATATTGCTTTAAGGCTACAGATTTAAACAGGCAGAAAATGGACCTTTAGGATCCAACAGCAGCAGTAAATCTGCCATCATTTGCATTTTATTTTGAGTAAGCAAGTTGTTAAATGTTTTTGTCTAGCTTGAACTTAGGGTAATATTACATATCCTTGATATTGCTTTTTTAATATGTGCTTTTTTATTGTTGTTACTGCACTGATGTGGCTTGAAGTAATTTTATCACCTCCATGTAACCTTTGGTGTATATTACTCTTTACGTATATATACTGATGTGTTTGTATATATATAGTTATAAGTATCTATTCTTATATATACTGAAATATATGAAATGAGTGGAGGCTCACCTGCTACATCTGTGCAGTCGTCTCTCTTGAGGGGGGTAGAAAGATTTATAAAAATTAGTCTCACAACGCAGATTTGAATTTGAAGTGGTGTGTGAGGAGCGGTGCCAGACTCCTGAAAAAAGATGCACTTTTAATCTCCTTTAGCCTTTTCTATATTACTGTGTTTAAGCAGCTAATTTTTCAACAAAATATTCCAGCTTTGCTGACATAAAACAGAGGCCAAACAGAGGCAGAGCTGGATGCAGGAAGCCTGGGGTTTGTCACGGTGTGTAGTAAATAAAAAGGCTGTTGGGATTGCTAAGAGCTCATATATTTCTTTGAAATTAGCAGCACTTTTAGGTACTCTCAGGCCTGGATGTTTACACCCAGTTTCAGCAGCCTGATTTCGAGCTGCCGTGCTCTATAAAGGTTGTGGAAATCGGTGTCCGTATCAACGGCTGAGCAAACATCTCCCTCCCGTTCCCCAGCATCACCAGCTGCATGAGGGTCTGATAGTTTGTCACATCCCAGGGGGCTTGTGAGGTGGTGCAAAAGTTGCTGCAATCTGCAGGATGTGCTAAAAAACCTCATCTCAGGACTGCCAGCCTGCATTTGGTTTATACACCCAACGCTCCCCGTTAGTTTAAACTGCACATATTTAAGATTCCTCAAGAATAGGGGAGTCTTTCGACTTCCTGTTTTTAAAATGAAAAGAAGATAACTCCAGTTTTGCAAAAGGTATCACTGCGGCAGAAAGATGTGAATTTTAACTGCCCCTTGCTTCTCTGAGTACCCAGAGAGCTCGGTACCTCCGAGTCTGCTGCTCAGAGGAGCTGAGTTTCAGGGAGCTGCTGGTATGAAACGAGCTTGCACAGTTCATGGCCATTTTGGCATCGTCTTCTTCCTGCAGCCATAAAATTATCTGAATTCTATGGCTGCAATCTAATCTGAAATATCTAGGTGCTTGTGCAGTCTTTTTCAGGTGATAAACTGTTTGCCAGTTAATTATTAGAGCTATAAAATAATTTGTGAATTTGGGGAAAAGGGAAGGCTCAGACTTTCTAAAGCGTGGCTCATTTGCATTAGTCGAAATTCTAAAAATTTGGTTGAAGAAAAAGAAAACATAATAAAGTGAAAAGAAATAGCTCTTTGCTATTTTTATTCTCCCAGGTTAAAGTAGGAAAGCCAAGGGGTGACTTAAGAAAAAAGCAACTGTGTTTTCTTTAGGAAAAAAGGGAGAGTGTGAGAGCTGTCAGGAATTTCTATGCTACACTTTTCAGTTGTGTTAAGATCCTTTGCCTCCTATTTTCTTTCCCCTTTCCCTTTTTCACTTGGCCACCTGAAACTGGAGTTTTGAAACATTGTCCAGCCTTTCCTCAGTGCTTAGGACGGCGTTTAGTTCACTGGTTTGTTTTCAGGAGCCAGACAACAATATTTTGAGATATAATTATCATCTGCAAAAAAATCCATACTAAATTGTATTGAGTAATGAAACAGATTTTTTGTTCTTTGTTTTAGATTATTTCGGAGCATGTTTGCTTTCAAAGGTGTTTCTGGTATCACCCAGTCCTATCTGTGACAATGAAAAAGCGGACTAAGTTGGATTTAAAGAATAGTGCTTTAGTACAGGATCCTCAACAGATTCGTCTTTGGGAATATCCTTGTTAGATGAGTCTTTTGAGTGAGACCGAAGCGATTCAGACCTCAAATGTTGCTTTTTTGGATGTCTTTGAACCTCCAGCAATGTGTGAAATTATTAGTTGCCATCTCACTGCAAAATGCATGCTGACTGCAGTGCTGCGCTGCATATGTGAAATACTCATTGTGCAGGAAGTTGGTTGAATTGGGTTTTGTGAGGTGCTCAGTTTTGGGCAGAAAGGATCCCAAACTGGCCGTGCCCGGTTGTGCGCGGTGTTTGGTGCTGGAGCCTTAATCCAGCACTATTTGGGAGCCTCGGCAGAGGGCACTGTTGGAGCATTAAAGCCACTTGAAAGGCTCATCTCCAGCTTTTCTTGATTTTTTTTTTTTTCCTGTTTGGAAAGTGTTTAATGTTCTCCATGTAATTAAATTCAGTTCCCTGTATAATTAGCAATGGAGCCTTATTCTTTGTGCCACTGCTGTGGATAGTATTATTTTTGCCTCTATTTGCCTTCAGTCAATGCAAAATACTGTTGCCTATCAAAAGGTAGAAAGTTTTATTGCTATCTCCCAAAGCTAAGCAATATTTAAAGGTAGAAGTAAAGAACTATGAAGTTACTTTTATTTAGCTGCTCAGAGTAAACAGGAAACCTTTAAAATTCCTGCTCATGGCCTGGGAGGGAGCAGAGTTAATGCACCACAATAATTTTACATTTGTATCCAGATGTGTGTTACAGTATTTTTGAATTGTCACAACTTGCAATTTGTCAAAAATATATATGAAACATATAATATTTAACTATGTGTGAAACCTATTGATTTTATTTGACAGATTTTGTTTTCTTCTTTAGCTTGTTTTCCTCTGGATCATTGCAAGAACTTGTCTGGTATTGGTGCTGCTTAACATATTGAAATATTAATTAGAGTGATCAGGCATAATTATTTTTCATTAATTGCAAATGCAAAGTAATTACTGTGACCTAGAAATAGTTCCCTTGTCCAAATTCCTGTAAACATCCTAATTTTTTTATAATTTATGAAGACCAGCTACAAAACATTGTGTCAGAAAGAAATAATTTTCTGAGGTACTAGGGTGCTTAACACTGACATTACATTAGACTGCTCTTACTGCTTGTAAAGGAGAGATATTTGGAAGATGGAAGTCTGATGTGTTTGGCTCTTGAACTGGCAAATACATAGAGCATTAATTGCAAAAAACACGTTGTAGACTTCTTTCAGAAAGTGCCTCTTTGTCCGTAACTGCTTGAGTTACACGAACAACCTGGAGAAGTTTGCGTTAAAGATTGAGGGATACGCTCTGCTGCCGACTGGCAGGATACTCTTGCATTAATTTCAAAATCAACCACAGAAGACATCTTCTCCAAAAATCTCTGTTGCCTTTGAAATAGCAGGGAATATGTTTTTTTTCCCCCCTACTTGAAAATGTTAATTAAGTTTATCGGCAGCTGAAGGCAGGCAGATTGCAAGGGAAGGAGCACCAAAGAGTTTGAAACGAAAGTGTTCGGTGTGGGTCTGTAGGGCTCTTTCCCCTTTTCCAGGGGAAATCCCAGGGCTGGAGCCTGATCCTGATCCTGCTGTGGGCTCGGTGCCTTGGTGGTGTTGTAGAATCCGTAGGGATGGCAGTGCAGGGTCTGTCCCTGCCTGCAGCTCGGTTCATGTCTCAAGGCCAATGCCGCTGTCTGCAGTCACCGCTGGGATTGCAGCTGGAAACAGCAACTTTGAATAACAAAGGCAAAAGTTGGTTGGGCTCCTTCTTAGTGCAGCACAAGACAGCTGGTTTTGACTTTCAGAAAGAGATGTGGTTGCCTCCAATTAAAAAAAAAAAAAAGCATTCTCAGTAATATTGCCGTGCAGCGGGTTGTAACCATCTCTGTCATGTATTTTCTAAGGGGACTAATACAGTGCCCAAGAAGACTCTAATTAAATGTACATATTTGTTTTTGACAGCCTTCTTTCATATCGTTTCCTATTAGTGTCTCCTTACATGAGCTCAGTAGGGTAATATTCAGGCAAATTTCTGCTTTGTCTGAAACATTAATACTGATGTTCTGCTCCTGTATCATCCCTGTAGCTGTTATCTGCTGTGTGTTTTCCCCACGAGAGGCTATCGCAGGTTTTTAGTCCAGACTGTTTGTATTCGACAAGGTCAAGATAAGTTTTATCTCTATAGATAAGTCAAGTGCATTAGGATCGATACAGTTACAGTAAAATACATTGGCAATATTTATTGCCAAGATTCTAATGAATTTTTAAAGCTCGGAAGACTCTGTCAGTGGAGTGAGGATGCCCTAAATGGTTGTTTATAACAGGGCCTATATAATTATACAATTAAATGCTTCTAGAAAATAAAATTTTTTACAACTTCATGGGTTTTGACAAGGTAAAGCTTTATGCTTCTTCTCCTCCCCCAAATCCTAACAGATTCTTAGGACACCATCAAAATAAGTATTTACTTTCATTCACTTGAGTGTCTGTATAGGGATTTATAAGGCTTGTCCCCTTCTTGTTATGAGTATAAAATTTCTCTATTTTTAGCACAATAATAGTTGGGGTTTTTTTTAATTTTACTTTCAATTTTTTATTGACAAGATAATTGTCTTTGTTTTGGCTTTGACAGAGTGGCTTTGGCCAGTTTCATTTGTGAGATAAATTTCCCTAGGTACATATTTATCCAGTTAAATCAATAAGTATTTAATAATCTCTCTAAATACTTATGTAACTTAATAATTCCAGCCATTATGATGCATCTGCTTAAATATGTATTTTTTTGTAGGGGCATTTAAAAATGCAAATTATAGGGATTATTTTCCTTCAGGCTTTGTATTTTTCTGTTGCATCAGATAGAGAGTAAGAAAATTAACCCACAAAAAATCCTGCTAAAGTAATAATGACGATCTGCCTTCTATCTGGTAAAGATAATTTGTTGATAAGATTCCATGGCTTGCTTGAACTCATTTTGCTTTCTCTGCTTTCTGTAGTTGATCTTTTAAGCCACACGACACAACCATGGTAAGGGCTAAGTTAAAGAGAAAGTTTCCACCTTTATCACAGTCACCTCCTTTTGGGTCTTTTATTAATCTGTCATCTTTCATAGGTCTGTTTTCTACCCCTCCTGTCTCCAGAGCACTGGAGACTGCTTATTTTTAATGTTAATACTTTGAGATTCAAAATCAGGATTGATAATACCGTGTTGTGTAGCTTCTCTTCGTCTTTACCGCGGAGGTTTGATACCTGACACTTTTAATTTAATTTAATTAGGGAGGCAGAACCCCATCTTGGTGTTCATTAAGGGGATTATTCATCAAAGTTATTGCTTCCTTGATGGAGAATAACAATATCACTCGCAATGGCTGCTGTTGCTCTCATAACTGTATTACTTTCTACTATTTTTCTCTCCAGGGCTTTGTACTTAGTCTCTTTATTTGAAAATTTTAAATTGAGGGAAGCATAAACTTCTGGTATAGCAAATTCACCAGGGTCACATTTATTTTGGTCTAGTAGCTTTATGTCGTGTAAATGCTTCGCAGAAATTTTTTTTTTCCTGCTTTTTATTGGTTCTCTGCACTGTCTTTAAATATTTGTATTTCTTTCAAGCTTAGCTGCACTTCAGCTCAGGGCCTGAGGTTTCTGGCTGCCTGTTTGCTGATGTAGCTGAACTCTGCCATGCTGAAATCCTGCAGAGATCGCTGTAGGAAGGAAGCCTCTACAGAGCAGGGAGTCACCACGGGCTTTGCTGGAACAGAGTGGAAATCTAATGTAAAATTAATAAGGGGGGGGTTGGGGGAGAGCAGACTGTTTGCAAAAGTTATCTTTTGTAACGCAGCCCTAATCAAATATTCAGAAAACGACAGCTTTAAAAATAGAACAATTGTCCTTTTAAAACATGACTAGTTTGGTTAATTTAGCCCCAAGTATCCGGTGTCTGTGACTCTGAAAAACCCTTATCTACTAAGGGGGGAAAAAAGAGCATTGCAGAAAAGGTGACAAGTTTTCACCTCTTTCCTCAGAGAACATTTTAATTCCACTTTAATCAGTCTGCCAATAAAAGAGTACTTGGCTTTCAAGGAGAAACAAATCAAAATATGCATTTATCAGTCACAAGGCAGAATTCAATCGCTCACAACTGATGAACTCCAAAAGGATTGAAACTAGTACTATCATGCTGCCTTGGTGGTTTGCTTTGTACTATCAAAGAACTGGTACTATCTTTTCCTGCCACATCCACTGTTTGTCTGTCATCCCTAATTATGGCCTTTCAAAAGCAATGCTTCATAATTGCTGTTAATGATTAAAATTTTTAAAAATTCGCATCTAGATAGCTGAACTAGTGTTCTGCAGCATGCAGATTTGGGTGTTCTGCAGCTGCCAAAATAACTAAAATAAGAAAAAAATTAGCCAGAGATGAGGCAGAGGAAAGAGAATGAGATTGCCAAGTTGTATTTTAAGTGTTACCCTACAGGGCTCCTACAAGGGCACGTCACAAGCCTGTCTTATTAAAATAAAACTTTATTTTCCACTAAGGAGAGGAGACTGAGGTTCACATTGCACTGCACAGGTGGGCTCTCATTTCAGACTCCTCTCTGCTGCTCTGCTCCGGTTAAGAAAGAAGAGCCTGAAGTGGAAAGAAGGGTTTTTTTGTATCAAAGCAAAGTTGGATGCTGTTTCACGTATGGGTGTTTCTAGGTTGTGGCAATTGGTTGCTCTGGGTTTTCAGCTCGTTTAGCATGAGGCGAACACATTGCTCACTTTATTGATATTAAACAGAGTTGTCCTGATGGTTACAGTAGTTAGACTACAGCATTATACACAAAGCTGAATCTTTCTGGTGAGAGAAACTGCATTCTTCGGGCTTATCTTGCTCCCTGCGCTGGAATTTACATGCGTAACTACCAGTGCATCAAGATGAGTTTTTCGCCTTTGTGTGGTTTGCATCTCAATGAGGGTGGAGAGGTGCAGTCTATTTAGCTTTCCTTCTCCCTGCCCAGAAAAATGGTTAAAACTCACCTCCTACTTTATTTATGCTTTGTTCCATCTGACTTCTCTTCTGCAACTAAGGATTTATGAAGCCAGAAGGCAAGAGCCAAACTGCTGTTGAGTTTCATTTTCTCCATTCTCATCCTTGTTTGATTTCTTGTCGATTTTTTGCGCCCTGGCTGCAGACCCCTTTAGGGCTGGGCTCGTGCAGCCCCCCGAGATCCTTGGCTCCCCTAGCACAGCCCCGTGCCTCGTTCAAATCCCAGCCTCGACTCTGGTGTCCTGGGATTGAAACTGGTAGCACAAAATACCAGCCTTGGCGTGAGTTTGATGTGCAAAAACACCGGGATCTGACCTCTAGTCTCTCCTCTTCCCCTTCCTGTGGTTCCACAGTATCTCACTTGTGTTGCCCGAGTCTGGGGAGCTTTCTGCTCTCCTCTGTCCCACTGAGCTCCATCCTCTCTTCAGATCTCACCTCCTGACCTCCTTTTTTTTTTCCCTGGGAGTCGATTAGACAAAGGAGGTACGTTGTCATGTGGATGGAATATACAAATAAATTGTATTGTATTTTTTTCCTCTTTTACGGTTGTTTTTAATCCTGCATTTCTAAAGCGTGCTGGCAGCAGTTGCAGGTAAAAGAAATATAAAGTAGAATTATATAAGTGCCTGTTTGGGTCCCAGATTTGTGGAAATGAATGTGTCAATATTGCTCAAATAGACAGGACAACTTGTGATACTCTTAAAATTATAAAGCAAGGAGAAACAGGGTAGAAATGTCATGGGGTGAGAAACTTTCTTCTTCATTCAGCAGTGGTTGCATCAGTCATAGGGTGGTAGGAGTAAAGGGGTTTCTGTGTTCAGCTATTCATTTCAGGACTGCTTATATTTAATTGACATGAAACCAAGTGTGCTTGATTTAAAATGTATGTTGCACAGCTTTGGAAAATGAAGTTTAAGAAAACCAAGCAGAACTGTAAATAATAATAAGTTTATAAAAGTACTCTAAATAACTGCAGATAAATGATTTATGATTATAACTTGCTGTTGCTTAAATAAACAATTGATCATACAAATGACAGTGCAGAAACCCAAATTTTTCAAAATCATTTTTAAGTGAGAGCAAAGGAGAATTGTGAAGCTTTGCATGGAGCTTCTCACATTTCACATATTCTTTTGCTTTCATGGTTTTGTCAGACAGACCTTCACATTCTTCACACTCTCATACATGTTGCTTGAATTTTTGCCCCTGTTGTCCAATTTCCCAATGATGCACTGCACTCAGGAAATATTTATGCGATCACTCGGGGAAAACATGGGAACATTATTTGTCAGTTAGGTTATTTTGCTCTAGGAATAATCTGCTGAAGGTGGTACTGTGTTATGACCCGAACCACTTGAAATATTGTACATACAGGCTACTAAATTAAAATGTTCATACTGCTGTGTATGATTATAGATAGTTCAGTGCTTTCCAGAGAGCTGATCAGAAAAATGATAAATCATTAGACAGCACTAAAGAAAGTGTGTTGCATGAAGGTTGGAGGAGGAGGAGGTGAAGAATGAGTCAGAAGCCAACAAGTTCTTCAGAATTTGGTAATTAACATTAAAAAAAAGGAAAATAGGAGTCAGCAGGAGCTGGAATGACAGAAATCCCTAACTGCTATTAAGGATGCAGAAATCCAGGTGTTGTAATGTTGGGTCTATATTCTCATAGAGGATTTGGTGTGTTACCCTCTGAGTGATGGGTAAATTCCAGATATATCACAGAACAGTATGAAATGTCCTTTGGAAGGCAACTGTAGAGTATCCTACCACCCAAAAAACTAATGTTTTCCCTTACCTCTCTCTGTAAGGCTTGCTGAATCATAAGGACATAGAAATTTTCTTTTATTAGAGCTTTGACTGATCTTACTAAATATCTGAAATTGTGTTCAAGTTTTTAATGAACTTTAGAGGGTTTTGGCAATACATTTCCTGCCATAAGTAGTATGCTTTTGGGATGGGGAGAATTAAAGATGCATTTTTATATTTTTGTCTTTGGGAATTAAATGCCTAATTTTGCTTTATCTTCTCTGTACCTCTACCTCAACAGCTCTTCTTTTGTCCCTTTTTTTTTTAAGTAAGCATGTAAGATAACCTGTTTTATTGCTCTGTTTTCTACTGTTGTGTAGCAGTCACCCGTTTTCTTTTCCCAACCCTCCTATAAACAGAAACCACAACAATTGAAGTGTCCTCTGATTCTGCAGCCCATTCACTGAGTTTGTTGGATATGTTACTTTAGTATTTTTGACTCATTTTTATGACATTTCTCATGGCAAAATTTTGTTCTCTGTAAGATCAGTAGGAAATGTCCCCCTTATTTCTTCAGGGGCAGATCTTGCTACTGTGCATTTATAACTTCAAAGACAGCAATAAGCCTCTGGTCCCCATCATTGGAGCAAAACCCACTTGGGGTGAAAGGTCAGAAATAGGTGGCAATGCTCAGAAATGTCTCTGAATGTCAGAATCAATTAAAATACAACATCATTTAAATTACTGATTTCACGGCATTTTTCTGATTCACAGAGCCTTTAAAGCCATGAATTCTCTTTGGAAATATTAGCACTATTTCTGGTGCCTGAAAGGTGTAGGTTTAGGGGGGTTTATGACTGTTTTTTTTAGGAGATAAGTCTGTCTAGTTCATGAAAACAAAGGTGTAAGACATGAAAGACAGATTCAAGACCCTTTCACTGCTGGTTTTTAATCTGCTGCAATTACTGTACATTCTTAACCTTGTAAGTGAAAACAAGTTGGAAACTCAGCTATCCCCTAAAAAGACAAAAAAACCCCAACAACTTTGATGCATTGGGTTTCAGTGGGAGATGCCTGCAGCATCACCTGCAGTGTGATGGTAACCTGGGGATCAGGCAAACTTGAACTGCAGCATTAGGGCTGTAGTGAAGCCTGTCAAGCTTTCCTGTGAGCTGCTGCTCCCTGTGCTGCTGCCTGGGGCTCCCATGCTGCTGCTGCTGCTGCTGCTGAGTTTTCTAAGCAGCTCCTTCCTGGTGTGTTTGGCATGGAAGAGAAGAGGGATACTCATTACCCACTCGATTTGCCTTCTCTGGGCAGAAGGAGCTTTTACCTTCCTGTTTCACACCACTGACAACTTTCCCTGAGCTGTTGTGATGGAAGTAATGCCATTTAAAGAGAGGAATGTTTAGGCTTGCCAGGTTTATCTTACAATAGGAGTTGTGAGTGTCTAATGTTGTAGCCTGTTTTTATCACAGACTAAAAGACTTGATGCGACATTTCACATTTTATTTGATCCAGCAAACACATTTTTGGTGCTCGCTTGATGTTCAAATCAACTTTCTCTAAGTAACTGTCTGCTCTTAGCCTCCTTTTTTCTGATTGTGGTACTCCGTAGTGCTTTAAAACACAATCTAGTCTTTGTAAGAACAGCTCTAGCTCTTTCACAACATCCATTTACTAAACATATCCTTGGTTCAAAAAGGTACTTGAAAAACTTTGGTGGTAGCTGACCTGGAGGACAGACAAGTTGTCTTTTTAAGAATTTCCCCCAGTATTGATATTTGGGTTTACTTAAAACTTAAATTAGAAATGAAGACCAATAAAAAAAATCATAATTTTGTGAAATTGGAACTTTGGTCTTTGAGCATTACAAACCCAAGAAGGCATTTACACTTTAGGGTTTTACAGCTGTGATAATGCACAGGATGATTCAATCAGACTGAACCTGCAATTGGTATCATGGGATCATGGGAGGAATCATTATGCCATTGATTTCAACCTTCAGTATATCAGGCTGTAGTTTTCTCATAAGCTTGCTTTGTATGTAGTCCAGGATGTTTGGAATTTTAAATCTTATTTTCCCCTCTGTTATTGCCTGTGTGAATAAATGCTCTCCCTGGCAGGGCAGGCTGAGGAGCACTTACTGATGAGGAAAGTGGCAGTGAGCTTCAAAAGAAACCAAACATCAACTCCTAAAACACAAAGCTTGGAAGCCTAACCTCTGCTAACCTGACCCTCTGTTTCAGGGCATTTTGTTTGTTTTGAATGCCAAGGGGTGGCTCTGGGTCTGCAGTGACACTGAGCGAGCACCAAACCCCAAAACTGAAAACTCCTCAGAGATTAAGTCTTGATTATCAGAATATCTTGATTATTTTGTTTGTTTCGCTTTTTGAAACTTCTGGATGTGCTTAAAGCACATTACATTGACAACTATGAGAACTGGGAAGTGCACTGACAGCCAGTGTCACAGACCTGCAGAGAAAATCTAGAGAGAAACGCAAAATACCCTTTTTAGAAAAAGAAAGTGGGAAAATGAAGAAAATGCCTTCAATGCTTTTTTTTTTTTTTTTCCCTTCCATCTCATTTCCCTTAACTTCTGGAATGAGGAAATTTGGTTGGGATAACTATATATGACTTGTATTTGTAATATTCTAACAGACCATTTACAGAATCAGAGAATGAATTAAGTTGGGAGAGACCTCTTGAACCATGGAGTCCAACTTATGATTGATCACCACCTTGTCAAACTGACCCTGGTACTGACTGTCATGTCCACTCTTTCCTTAAACACCGCCAGGGATGGTGACTCCACCACCATCCATGCCCTTCCAGGGATTTCTCAGGAATAACCACCCTCCTGGGTGGACAAAGCATTTAGTAATTTTTGGAGAAATTTCTCCTTTCCAACCATTGGAGCAGGAACAAAACACAGATCTTCTGCTTCTTGCTGCCTTTTTGCTCAGCAGCGCAGGGAAGGAACAGAGAGGGAAAGGAAGCAGCTCAGGTGTTGGGAGCAGGGGATGGAGATACTCAATGTGGTTCCAGCCATAGGGAGGGTTTGGATCTGAGCAGCAAATGCTGAACAGCAGCACTGGTCTGGTTACTTCTGCCTCCCTTGTGTGAGGGTGTTTTATGCAGCAGTTTGTTTAAATGAAAAGGAGAGAGCAGCATTTTGTAAAGCTGGAGAAGGGGTAGTGTGCTGTGTAGCAGGGCATCAGACTAGAAATCTCTACGTGTAGTAGGTAAAGGAAGTTCTGGAGGTGCAGGTTGCCTAATCTGCCAGAGATCTCAGGGAAATGCCAGTTGTGTTTGGGTTTGTTTGTGTGTTTATTCCCTGTATTGTCAGATACCTCTGCAGCTGTAGGAGTGGGGCTGCTGCAGGAGCTTCAGAGAGGTATGAAAAACATTCCTTCTAAAAATACTGGGAAGCTCCCTCCACCCCCATTGTTTATTGGAAACTTTTCCCCCATCTTAAGATATTTGATTATGGTGTAATGCAGCTAATTTAAGCATCTGTTTATCACTGCCTGGCTAGACTGAATGTGAAATTTCAATTGAATTACCTCCCAAGAGAGCTTTGAGCTCTGAGGGTAAAACAAATCATTTTCTCTCCATTCCCTTGGGATTGTCAATAAAAAGAATTCATCTAAATAGTTTACATGCATTTTGAAATGTTGCATCTACTAGATTTGGGTTTGTTGTTAGTGGAAAATTGCCAGTGTGAGTGGAATATTGGCTTTAACTCGACTATGGCAGTGTTGTAGCATGGTGGTACATGGTCTGGAAAGGCTACGGCTGTGAAATCATTTGCATTTTATTCATGTTTGATCAATAAATGTGTGTGCTTTATTTTAGAACAGAAGAGTGTATAAACCTAGCTTATTACAACCTCAGGCAGAAGATACCACCAGCCCACTAGCTTAAAATCATAGAATACCCTGAGTTGGGAGGGATCATAGAATCCATGGATTATTGAGTCCAGTTCCTGGTCCTGCACAGGGAAGCCCCCAGGAATCCCACCCTGTGCCTGAGAGCATTATCCAAACTCTTCTTGAGCTCTGTCAGGCTTGGTGCTCTGACCACTTCCCTGGGGAGCCTCTTCAACTGCCCAGCCACCCTTGGAAGAAAGAATCTGTTCCATAATATCCAGCCTGAATCTCCCCTGACAGATCTCCATACCATTCTCTCAGATCCTAAGAGCTTCTCCAGCCTTTCCAGTTGATCTGTTACAGTGAAGTGAATTATTGCTGTGGACTGCTGGTGAGACATGGGAAGCCCCTCATCATCACCGCAGCTTTGTCTGCTCCAAAATATTTGTGTGCTCACACTGTTAAACGTATTTTACAAACACTGTTAAACATATTTTCACTTACTCAAGAAACAGTAGGTTTTGGGTTTTATTTGTCATCATGTCAACAAAGATCTGGGAGAGGGCAGAGTACAGGTTTTTCTTGCTCTGCAAAAAGAGCACTCACATCTTCTCTGTCATTTTGGCAGTGTGAAGAGAGGAGATTTTTCTTTCTCATTTGCCTTTCTTGGGTTGGAAGTAAAATCTTCTGCCATCCGCCTGCAGAAGATCTGCAGGGGTGATCTGTAGGTGCTGTTACCCTGGACTGGGCTGCTCTGCTTAGGGGCAGGTGCTGCCTTCACTCCAGCTGGGATGTGTGGACATGCCCATGAGCTGCAGGTAGCAGTCCATGTGCTAGTGATGCCCCAGTGCCTCCTCACTGCTCTCCCTGGAGGCCAAACAAGTTCCCCTCAGCTAAGTTTGCTGACTGGGCAAGAGCCCCAAACTCTGAACACATAAAACTGTGGGCTACATTTCCAGATGCAAAGGAGGACACAAAGTCTTCCGTATAGGAATATCCACACCAGCCTTTGTGCCCTTCACCTGAGTCTCACTAGTGAAGCGAGCTTGGAGCTGCAGTGTCCAGGTTGAGGATAATTAGATACAAGGAAGAAATTATTTACTGTGAGAGTAAATACAGGGCAAGGCCCTGGCACAAGTTGCCCAGAGAAGCTGTGGCTGCCCCATCCCTGGAAGTGTCCAAGGCTGAATTGGATGGGGCTATGAACAACCTGGTCTAGTGGAAGGTGTTCCTACCCGTGGAACAGAGTTGGAACTGAATGATCTTTAAGGTCCCTTCCAGTCCAAACTATTCTGTGATTCTCTGAGTTTCATTCAAACAGGAAAACTGCAGTCCAGGAGTCAGATTGAAAGGTGACAAATGTGAGTGTTTGTACCCCACACCAACACATGGGTAACCTGCAGAGTGAGCAGACTGAAGGGAGGTGGATGGCAGAATTTCTTTTCCTGGCACTCTACTGTTCCCAGCAATTTTGATGAGAGTTGGAAGAAAGTACCACTGGCAGTTGAAAGCTGTTTCACCTTTACACCAGGTTATTTTTATGATGCAGGGAGTTTAAAATTTACTCTTACACAGATATTTAGGCAGTGAAAGAAATTTATTTAAAGATCTTACAGTAGTGATAGGAGTGAGGAGCTTGGAGGTGGCTGTGCAAATGAATGCCTTGCACAGTTGATTCCTTTGGAGTGGAAGCATGCTCAGACCTGCAGGAGCCAGCCCAGGTGAGCAACTAAACCAAGTCATTGCCCTGACACTCTTTCAGACTCCTGTCCTAGTTCTGTTTTTATTGATGATAAAAAAACATCTCTTTATGTTAACTGAGATAATTTTAGATGACACAGCAGTTGGAATCACAGTCAAAAATCACAGTCCAAGAACTGCACAAACAGATGAAAGCTTTAAGAAATTTTAGAGTTCACTTGTTCAGGAGTTTGGTGTTTCTGTGGTCATCCTTATAGCTGGTCATGTTTAATGGCAAGGCCTGGGGAACTTAAATGCCACATATGTAGGCAATACACTTTCTGACAGCTATAATCAGCAGTATTGCTGCAATCATCACAGGGAAGGTTTGAAGAGAGAGGCACAGTATTGCTTGTTTACTTGTCAATATTTTATTTAGTATAGGGGGCTGACTATTTAACAATCTTGTTTGCAGGAGCAATAAGTGTCACTCATAGATGGCAACAGCATGGGACAATTAAAGTTTTAACTTACAGCAACGTTCATTGTAAAGAGCAAAAGCGTAGTTTCGGTAAAGATAATTCTGGGGTTTTATTCCAAAACAGTAGTGGACCAGAAGTCTGTAGGTAAGTTGAAGCTTTGGCCTGTGTTGTGAGATGCTAATAGTCCATATTTCCTTTCTGGCTCTAAATACGGAACTGTTTTGACAGTTTAAGTATACTGTAAAGCGATTAATCCTGACAGGGTTGATAGTAACTTAAGAAAAACATTTTTAAACCCCAAAACTGCAGTTTATCTTAATGAGTAGCTCACACTGTCAACAGCAAAGCCCTGTTACTGTGTGTAATAGGGTTTAGAGACTATCATGATGAGAAAGGACAGGTCTTGTAATTTGAAAATACATGACTAGAAGTAGAGATTGTCCTTTCCACTGAGCCTCCAGCCTGAGGTGCTTCACCTGTGCCTCTCTCACCTTGCTTCTAAACAATGTTAAGAACAAATTTATTTTTGAGATCCTTCAACTAAAATGATCATCTCTTAGGAGAGGTGTGCAAAGATACCATCTGCTTAAGATAAAATAGATGCAAGAGTTTGTGTAATGTTAAAAGTGAGCACCTCAGGAAAACAGTCTTGGAGCATTTCCAGTTTCAAAAAAGTCCTGTGCCACAAAAAGTCAGAAGTCTCCCTTGAATGAAGATCATTACCCTCAGGGTGCATGTTGGTCACTCTTTAAAATTCTTATAAAAACAAAGAAATTAATTATCCAGTATAAAAATGGGACATACGTCTCCTGGCAAACATTCAATTAACTTTTTAGTGCTTGCTACTTAATGTTGTGTTTGACCACTGGAGCATTGAGAACGACTTTCCTTTGAGAGGGAGCTGGGCTGGAACGTGGCATTGGGCTGGAGCTCTGCTCCGCTGGCCAGTCGGGGCTGGTCATCAACATTTTTCCCATGATCGTTGAGTGTGGAGCTAGTTATATTTTACTTATGCATGTGAGATGTAATTTGCTTTGGGACAGGGTTGTTTTTGGTTTTGGGGTTGGGTTTTTTTGGTTATTTTTGCAGGCTGGATGATGTTTTATTGAGAATATAATTTAGCTAGTTTTGCAATCATGGACTGGTTCGCAGTGGTTGAGCATGAACTACCAATTAAAAGCAGCTGTATAATACTTGTAATTCCCATGACTAATGGGCTGAAAATATGGAGCTCTTTGACCTGGATCCAGTCCAAGCCAAAGATGAATTATGCCACATAGATCACATTTTCTACTGTTAAAATATCCAACAGTTCAAGTGTAAACCCCAAACTTTAAGAAATGTTGACTTCCGAAGGAAGAGCTGACATGATGACGAATATATTTTAAGAATAACGCATGAGAAGAACTTGAATAACTGTGTTTTTGTAGAACTTTTACCTATTTCTGTGTACATTGATATAATTTATAATCCCCTTTCGTCATTAATCTCCTGCTGCTTTACTAGCAAGTGATTATGTACTGAAACAGTTGGAAAGAAAATATTCTCTGGGATTTTTACTCTGTGTGTGATGTCCTTTAGATTGGCAGTAAAAATCACACTGCTACAAGGTAAATATATGTATTATTTTTATTCAAGTGCATCCGGTGTGTAAAGATTCTCAGATTGATCTTTGATTATTGTACATGAATGTTGTTTGTTTTTTTTTTTCTCAAAAGGATCACAAACACTGAAATTTGGGATTAAACTAAATAGCTGAGTTTCGTTGTTCTTGTAGCAGAACAAAATTAAATATCTGTGGGTTAAACTTAGTCGGTTGAGCTGCTAAATGATGTATAAATATGAGGGGCCAAAGCTGATGTGAAGGAAAGTGCTCTGCTCGTCAAACGAGGGAGTGATTGTGTGGCAGGGCAATAGGAGTTCTCTTGGAAACAGGGGAAATTATCAGCGTACCAGGACAGAATGCAAAGGTCGATCTGCTGAATACAAATAAAGTATTGAGCACCAGGTTCTGCCTCATGGAGCTGGCGCTTTTGGAACTGCTGTGATAAATGCACTGATAAATTCAAGGGAATGAGTACTATTGCAAAAGCCTGATGGAGGCTAGAAAGTGTCCAGCTAGTAGGAATTGCGCTGCTTGGTCAGGCACAATGAAATTAAATAGAATTTGCTTTAGTGAAATTGCATCAAGGATGATTAAAGGTGCTGCTGGGAGAAAGTGGCGATCACCTTCCACTGAAGCCACTTCAGTGACTCCGTCGTTTACTCCTTACGCGTTTTGGCTTTTTCTCATTTTTTGCTCATTCCCTCTGACTTCAAGGCTCCTCTCCCCCTCCTGGTCCTTTCCACCTTTGTGTTGTGCCCCTGATCCAAGCCTGAAAATGACACCAGGCTGCTTCAGAGAGCAGGGAGCTCATCAGCTCCATGAGTTTGCCCAAATGCACCAAGTCCTGCGCCTCCCCCTTACACATACACATACACAGCATTCTTCATTCCCCTGCTCTTTGATAATTATGTTTAGGGTCATGATTTGGCCTCTTAGCTCCAGAGAGCTGATCCATATAATGCAGCACCATGTTCCCTCCTCAGCTGGGTGAAATGGAGCTGTGCAGGTGGGAGCTGCTCCCTGCTCTGCCACAGCAGAGCATCTGCTGTTGGGATCTGCAGTCAGCATTCCACTCTGTGTCTCATTTTCCAGCTAAGTTTCCAAGCAGTCTCTGATCCTGAGCTGCTAAAACCACCCCAGTGTGGTGTCACAGGAGTCCCACCTCGAGGACTGAACTGCTCATTGGATGTTTCCTCGATGTAAAAGCCTGCAGAAGAGTCTAACTCCCCTTGGTTTTTGCTTTGATATGTTTCACATTTTGCATTAGTGTTTAGAGGCCTTTGGCCTCATGGGTGTTTAAAAATTAATTGTGAGAGAATTAACAACTTTCCAGTTGTTTTACTTGCCTAAAAATCAACAGCAGATCAGTGCCCAGGGCTGCAGGCAGCACCAAGGCTTTGCTGAGCCCTGCTGTGTTTGCAGGGGAGATGAGATACCAAATGTGAAGTTTGAGTGACTTGAACTGGATTTTTCCCCAGATGGGCTGACGGTGTAACCAGTCTTTTATGGTAAAATAAAACATGTGGTTACAGAAATACACACACACACATATATATATATAAAACCACATGTAACATCCCTTTGTTACCAAGATGAGACCATCTTTGACCAGACTGTTTTGTTTCCATTTGACATTTAAATGATCCTCTGGCAGAGGGACCAGAGTTCTGTACTCCAAATAAAAAGAGTCATCATCAAATTTATATAAGAACACCTCAGCACTGTAAGTGAAGCCTCTTTCCTCACTGTATATATTTTCTTAAAGTATTTGTCATTTTACCTCTTCTGCTGCTGGTTAATGCTGGACTAAGGAGTGTGAGGAATATTTTACATGATTACATGCAGTTGTTGGAGCAGTGCATGTGCAGAGCTATGTTTGGTCATTTATTCCCTCTTCATTTTTGTAGCAATTGTAGCATGAACTAATTATTTTCTCAGCTTGAGAGGTGTTGAAGCTGCATTTGATAAGTGTTTGTTTTACAGAAGGAGTTTTTTGAAGGAGTGACCTAAGTGTGGACATGGGGTACTCTGCTCTGCTCCCTTCAAGGGCCCAGGAAAGATTTGCCAGGGGGAGAAGAGGTTGGACAGTAAATTGATTCAACTCCTTCATCCATGTGTGAGGATCCAGGTGTAAAGTTAATGCTGCCAATAATGAAATCATCTTTCTCTCATGCTGGCATATCCCTTGAATTGCCCAGACAACAGCAGTGCTAGCCAAATGGAGCCATGTGTCTCAGAGGAGGTGTGGGCAGGAAGAAGCAAAGGTGTTTCAACAAAGAAATTCAGTGCTCCATTTGGTTTAAACCATGTCTCTTTGCTTATCCTGGGAATCGAAGCCACCAAAATGTCACCTTCACTCTGCCATTGACTCCTTTCCAAAGGATTTGCTGTTGACCTGTATGATGGGACCTTAAATACACCACAGAGCTCAGAACTTGCACCAAAATGTAGTAATAATGATGATGATGATGATGATGATGAGTTCCAGTTTCCTGCAGATTGAAACTGGCCCACTAAATTTGACACCAAATGATTCTGAGGGTGATAATGCATCAGATTACACTGTGTGGGTATTTTTCGTGGCATGTTACTAAAATAGAAACTAATATTCTGTATTGGCATTTCAGAAGGTGTTTCTTCAGAAGGTGAAGCTTTCAGTGAGGATTTGAAAACTGTTACTGTAAATGGGACCATTCTGTGTATTTTTCATTACAGGCAGCTGACTTCTATTATAGACAAAACGTTAACAGTTTAATATTTTGGTTCAGAGTTATAGGTGGTTGAGTTTTAGAACATAAATAGATGTTTTGTATGGCAAAAAAAAAAAATCTAATAGCACTTGAAAGAGTTCATTATCTCTGTATTTCCATAATTTCATTAGTTCCCTAACTTAATGCTCTAGCAGCATTTGCTGGGTGCTTTGTGCACACAAAGAGGCAGTTTTTGCCCTGAAAGCCTCAGTCTTGGGGCATCAGATGTTGGATTTGATAATGCAGGAAACAGTAAACAATGACCAATTCTGAACAGTTTTAACTGTAACAGCAAGTTAAAAAATTTTAGTCTGTTTTTGAACAAAAAATGAAGTTCTCAATTGCACTAATACTTTCCTTGAAACAGCTTTTGCATTCTGTAGAAAAACTACCTTTCTATGGTAGACCAGAAAACATGTTTTTTCCCTTATAGGGAAGAGTTTTTGCATAAAAACATTTTCTGACCAGCTTTAAAATGCAGAGATAGCAAAGACCACTAAGAGTTTTTTTCTCATTACTCCTAAGGAAACTAAATGCTAAACTATCACTATTATGTGAGGTTTACTGAAAGCTAGAAAAGGTCCTTGCTGTTTTATCCTCTCTCCATACCCCAGAAGAGGAAGAAAATGAAATAAAATATATATGCCAGGGTATTTTTGCCTCCAGGGTTGTTAGTGAGAGCTTTAGCTGCTTCAGTGCTTTCCTGCCTTCTCTCTGAAGCTGTGCTTGTTGGTCCCACTTGCGGCAGCAACCTAAAACGTTTAAAAACATGTGGGGCGAGAGGAGGGGAAGCAGGAGGAAATTATATTGGCTTTTTCCAGGAAATTGTGAGTTTTGCCAAACATTGATACAGCAAAAGCTTTTCACGGGAGAAGCCAGTTTCCATTTGGAAATGCTGCTGTGATATTGCTCAGTCGACTCCTGTGCCTTCTCTTCCCCACCTGGATTCTCTGCATGGACTTCATTCCTTTCCTCTTACCTGACCTTAAAGAGCACAATAACTGGTGTTTTCTTAGGGGCTTTAATTTTATATATATTTTTTAATAGTCTGTTTTTTCATTTTGGCAGTGATCTGGTCAGAGCCTCTAGCCCAAACAAGCAAAATCCAAGTTAGAATAGATGAATCAACTTTGTTGATGTTCTGTGACATTGGTAGCTGCTGTGGCAATGGACTGCCACAGATTTCCTTCCAATGGCTCTGGTGTGTGGCAGCTTTCCACATCAGCCAGGTTAGAGCTGCATCCTGCCTGGGAATCGACATGGGAAAAATATCTTAACTACATATACACCATAAAATTGGGTTTTCATGGTACTTTGAATGGTGAGAGATATATGTCTGTGTGTTTGTTTTGGTTTATTTTTCAGTAGCAGTACAAAGCATGCATCAATTCCCAGAAGTTTGGAGTTGGGGATAACTCCAAATGAAGTTTGTTTTTTTTTTTACATTTCCCCTGTGCTTGTCTGGCTTGTGCCAAAGCAGTGTAGCTCTGTCACTGTGGTGGAGGAACCCTGTTTTCCAATGTATTTGCAAGACTTTATTTGAAGGGCAGAAGGAGAACACTTGGAATCCACTTCCTTATTATTAACCTCAAAGTCTCCTCTCTGTGAGCATTTTGATGGCATGGGGTGGTTTCTTCTTTCTGGCTCTAAAAAGTGGCTTTTCCCAATTTTTAGCCAGTTTTTCACTAATTCTAAACTGTGTATTTACAGGCTGCTCATTGTGCCTGTTTCCAACCTCACGAAGCAATAGCTTTTCATACCTTCCACTCCAATGTAATGGGAGCATGGTTTTGGAGTGCTCAGCACACCAAAATTTTCCCCATCTGTGTTTATTTCAGTGTGTGAGGACATTCAGACAGAGCCTGTGCCTCCATTCCAATTTCATGTTACCCATTCAAATAAATTACATCTTAAGAGCTGATCAGTAGGAGGTCAGTCCCCTTAGACAGGAGGAAATCCAATGGGAAAACTGATTATTAACATGTACAGTAGAAATACAGAGACAGAAGAGGCAGGAAATCAGGCTTGGGGTTTTGGTAACTCTTTTAATTTGGCTCCATTGTTCATGAAATGTCCACAAATTAAATTGTGTGCTTTGGTTGTAGCATCAGTATGGATTTTGGTACACCAAACCCTGGAAATGTGGTTTTGGTCGTGGAAGAGCCATGCACAGAGCACAAAACATTGGGGATGGGTAGATGGGGATATGCTGCCAATACAGGAGATTTCACATTGCAGTTGTACTCAAAAACTAACCCAAAACAACATAATTTACAAAGTGTATTGTCAAGGTTTTGAATGGTTGCTTGGCTATAATCTCATTTACTTTTAAAATTAAACATGGAGGCAGACTTAAGCTCTGACTTTTATGTCTAAATATTAAAAAAATCAAATCAAAATCGAGGGGTTTGGTTCAGGACCCACTTCAAATATGTGTGGGGATATTTACGCTGGCTAACACAGATACTGAAGTTGTTTGGCAAGTTGTTACAAATAGGAGTCAAACATCTCTATAAATTCATTGTACAGACAGGCAGACACCTCAAGGAATATGATTCAAAATGCTGGATATCTAAACTGGATGCCTAAGGAAAATTACATAGATACCTTGGATTCTCCCCTCTTTTTTCTCCACCCTCTTCTTCCAACAGACATTTATACTGATGCATTAGTTTAAAAAAAAAAAAAAAAAAGGCTTTTTCCTACTTGCTTTGGCAGATGGTTTTGGTGTTAAACACAGCACAATCTACAGAAATGCAATTATTTAAGTTTTCCTTTTTAATGTGGTTCATCATTGCTAAATTGAAGAACCCAGGATTAAAAAAAAGCACGTAATGTGAATTAAATGGTGGTGGTGGCCAGCGAGTGTTTGTGTTACAGCAATAGTATCACAGGTTCATTTCCTTTGTATATCTTACTTCGGTTTTGCAAACTAGGATGGGTTTTTTCCAGCTTTTTCTGTATACTTTTTCAGAGCCTTTTGTTTCCAGAGATGTAAATTGAAAGAGATGCCATTTCCACACAAAGAGATGAAATGTTTATTTTAAGAACACACAAGGACTCTGTTACGATATAACTTGTTGAATCCTTGATGCCAGACTGGCTTTCCTTGGAAGATGAATGGGAATCTGAAAAGAACCCTGTCAAAGGAATTAGGCTTTACAGTTACTCCTTTTAGCCAAAGCTTTGCTTCATGCTCCTCTGTTTTGCCTTTTAAGCATGAAGGAACAATGTGTAAGAAAACAGAAAGTTTGCAGTCTTGGTGCACGTGTTGGGATATATTTGTGGTTTATGTACTGTTTTCAAGCCTTCCCCTGTGCTCATTCCCCAAAACAAGGAAACAAAACCCTCCATACAAGCAGAGGGGGAAGCAAAATGAGCAAAATTCAGAAGAATTTTCATTAAGAGTTTAAGGGTTTTTTTTCCTGCAGTAATGTTGTAGCTAATTTCCAGCTGGAGCAGCCTGGGGGAAGCTGTGCTGAGCTCCCTGTGGGCTCATGGATGGGGATGGGGATGGGGATGGGGATGGGGATGGGGATGTGATGCTGGCACTCACAGGGTCGGGCTGCAGGTCCCTGGCTGGGTTTTCAGTCCCCAGGCACAGCAGGAATCGGCTCAGTTGTGCTCTCAGCTTGTGTAGAAGAGAGAACTAACTGGTTGTTTAAAACAGGCTCCCATGATTTTGCCATGTCTTCATTCTCTGCCAAAGTTTTTCCAGAAGCAGGGAGTGAGAATATCTTCCTGCCACCTTTCCGAGGGCATTTTTAAACCTGCACGTCAGCGTAAATCATAAGAGCAATCAAACAGGGGGAAGGAGCAGTGCAAGGTTCAGCTGAGCTACAGCGGTGACTTCTGAGAGTGCTTAACCTTGCATATTTTATTTTCTTTTGGTCTAACTGGTGTATTTGTAGCTGCAGACAGTGTGCTCTTAACAAAATTAAAGGTGGGAATTAAATATGGTAGTACAGGGTGATAGGGCAAAGCTGAGAGTTTCTCATGCAACTTTGCTTCCTTCTGATCTTTTATTCAGCGTTTAGAGATGGCAGATCTGCCGTCCTTCCCCTGGCGTATTTTTTAATACCAGTATGCTTCTTGCACTCTACTTCCCTGTTCGGATTTCTATACTGCTGAAATGTTATGTGTGCAGGCAAAGGATCATAAATATATATGTTCCCTGACGGTTTCAGTTCCTGCATGTGTTAATGAATATATATCCCTCGATGGAGTTTCAGATCTGCGGCAGACGCGATGGATTTCTCCCTCTTTATCAGTGGCACCATTAGTAGAGATAGAAATGGAAACTTTTTCAACTAAAACCAGCTGGGATATCATGGATCGAGATACAGTCTAACCCAGGAAAGTGGGGTGTAAGTAGTAATTGGAGCTGTAATGCAGTTGAAATGATGTTTTTCTTGCTGTTTGTTTTTAGGATATTTCATGACCTATTCATTCAGTCATTCTCTGTCTCTGTTTTCCCTTAAAAATATAAATTTCTCAAAGCTGATGATAAAAAGGGATTTAATGCTGCTAAAACAACAGATAGAAATACTAGAAATACCAGAAATATAATTTTGTTCTTTAAAAATATTTTAAAATATTTGATATTAAATTACAGGTGTATAAAAGAGGTAATATGACACTCTAAGGAATTTTCAAATCCATTACATCTTTTGCCTTTAACGTATTGTATTTAACATTGCTGTTTAAAAGCATGGAACAAGACTTCATAGTTTGTGTTTGTGTTTAAAAAAAAAAAACAACCAAACAAATTGAACCAAAAATACCCAGCCTTCCCAAGACACTGGATTTACATTTAAAAAAGAAAACAGGTTACAAAGACCCTGCCGTTAACTGTGCACAAATGAGCATTTGATGATGGGTTTCAAAGGAAGCAGATTAAGTGATTCACAAGTGCCGTGGCTTTGGCACGTGTGGGGATTTGAGCAGTAAGTCAGAACGGCACAAATTAAATACTGCCAGGGACCTGGCTTTGTTGCATCTGTTTTCGTGATGAAGATCTAATTTTGAATTATTTTGACGATCTAGAAATGTAGTTTACAGCAGCAAATATTTTCTGGATTAAATTTAGAGTCCCAGGCAGACAAATCGACTTGCCTTGACTGTCTCCCTTTTAATACTTATTCTCCACAAATAAGTTCTGGAGTTAGATCTGGAGATTGACTTTGCTTTCAAAAACGCATTTTAAAGACAAAACCTAAACTGTATTAAATATTTACATGTCATCAGTCACTGGAATTACCACAGTGGTTACATTCTGTCTGGGAGAGGGGAGGGAGGTGGACATGCAACAAACATCAAGAGGCAGCTGATATTTAGGGGACAATTTCTATCATGGCGTGATCACCGTGGGAATATGACTCTGAAGCAAGGAAATTCTTTTTCCAGTCAGATGCATTTTATTAGAAGATTCAGCCCTCGATCCTGCCTTGAAGTCCTCCTTTCTCACTTGGCTGCTTTGACATTACTGGTTTTCACCACAGTTAGCGCAGATATGGCCCAGATTTTCCCAGTTTCTACCCTCTGTGATTCTTTCTATTCCCTCCTTCATCCCAAGTAATTCTTACCCACATACACCCATCATTTTTGTGCTGTGTGTAGGAAGGTGATATTAAAACAATATTATAGCAGCCCCTAGTAAATGTGGAGTCTGTGTGTATTGGTTACATGGGATTAGTGATTGCAGATATGCAGACACACAAAAATTGTTGCTGTACATCTCTGGCCACTTGACCTCACTGCTGATCAGTCTCCCATTGGATTTGTAGTACTTAAATGTTCTGTAGCAAATTCAGAAAGTTGTGTTTTAATTACTGATTATTCTGGAAACAGGAACATTTCTTACCTTTCTCATTTGATTTTTGAAAGATCTTCTGCAGTTCCTTCTCTCTGACACGACAAAATCATGTTCATTCCTAGAGCTGTCTTTAGGCTTAGTGTGCATTCTGACAGGATATTATTTGAAGGGGTATGAAGCACCAAATCACCAAATTTGAACTTGTGCGGTTCATGATGTATCAAACAATGCTGATACACAAACAACCCTGTTTTCCTTTAAATGAAAATAAAACAAATAAATTGTAGCAATGCAAAAAGTGCTTTTGTCTGTTAGAGGTTTGACAGCGACATTTGGCTGTGAACAGCTAGGAGAGATTTGAAATGATCTGAATCTTTATTTGTTAAAGCTGAAGTATAATCTTTATTTCTAAACACACACACAGCATCTCAGTTGTGCTCCAGCTTTTAATTTCACCCCAGAAAAAGTGCATTCATCTCACATCAAGCCAGGCGAACTGTTACACAGGTGGTTTTTATGTGTGCATTTCCAGACATAAATCATTCACACTGGATCTTGGCTTTATGCTGAGGGAATCCCAAAGCATCTGAAAAGTCACACCTGAGGAGGTTCCATGTAGAAATGGTAGAGCCACCCCAATGAAAAGTAACAGGTAGATGACTCACAGCCTAAACTCTGTCCTTCTGCACGATGGCACAAAGAACTTTCTCTTATATACCCCAGAGCTGTGAAAATGGCAATAACAAATGTAACTTTTGAGCAGAATGTTTATTTATGCCTTTTTTGCAGTTCCTTCACTTCTACATAGGTGCATCAAGCCCTAGGGCAGTTATCTTAAGGGTAAAAAAGCAAGTTGGAAATCCCGTTAGGATTCCACACGAGGGTCTCAAGCACTCCCCAGCAGCAAAAAAAATGAAACATTTCAGCTCATCCCTTGGGATTGTGGAGGCAGCACCTCTCCTTGTGGAGAGAGATGCTTGGACCATGAACAGCTGTTCCACCTACTCTGAAGTGAAGAAGTAAGAGATTTTTTTCAGCCATAGGAAATTCAGAACCTTGAGACCAGATAACTGGCATTTGAAAGTATTGCCAGGATCATATAAAATGGTGCTTTATTTTATCATCGTTCAGAAGAGTTAATTATTTAATTTTTTTGGGTGGTAACAGAATAAATGTGCTACTGTTACAAAATATATTGGTTATTATTTATTATTATTATTACAATAATAATATATTGGGTTTGTGCAGAAACAATGCTCCAGAGGGAATGCTGGTTTGATTTTGTGCAGTAAACATTTTTGGCATTCCCTTTTTTTTTTTTTTTTTTGTCTTTTTTTAATACTTTATTTTTCCTGCTTGGTTTAATGCAGCATAACCTCCTCTAAATTTAGTGGGAAGTGTAAATGTATGTAATGCTTTTTCTGTGGTTAGAAAATACATGTAGCATTAAGTTATTAAAGCTTGACTTTAAACTATGTCTTGGGCTAATGATTTTACAGTATAATTGCTTTAGTTAATTTGAAGGCAGGTATACATACAGCTTATTCCATTTTGGCACTATAAAGTTTGCCATTGGTATTATACCTCATTTTTTATATGATTTACATAATTTGTGAAACAGATTTAATACTTTGTGTGTGAGCTAATTAGTTTCTGGTTTAGAGCCTTATTGTATGTTCATTGGGTTCTGAACACCTTTTACAGTAGCACAGAAGGTCATTGTTGGATCTAAATTCTTTGTAGAGCAATCAATCCCCTTTTAATAAAATAAGTTGCATAATTTTTAATGTAATTAAATTGAGTTCTGTGGAATTGTTTTCAGCTGTAAATTTGCTGAATTGGAAGAAATATCGTGGTGATGTGTTAATTACTGAGTTGTGCTCTTTCCCTTGTTATGGTATAGTTGGAGATTATTGGACTTCACATGATTGTAATTTTACCTTTTTATATTTACCTCTGAAAAGCTCGTAAGGGGTGTCCAGCTTTTTCTGGTAAAAGAGGAAAAAAAAGAAAATGAATGTTTCTCGTAGAATTTCAAAAACTTCCTGCCTGACTTTCAGAAGATTCCAGGTTAATATATTCCTAACATTTATTACCAATTGCCAGATGAGAGCAATACCAGCACTTGCCAGCACTGAGCTCTTCAGCAGGTGACAATGACCAGGTTGGGTGGGTGAACTGTGTCCCTTTTCCAGGGAAATTGAGCCCCTCCACACACAATAAACATCTTAAAGTCACGTCACATGCCAGCCCAAAGAAGTTCTTTTCCTCTGGAATGTGGTTTTTACATGAGGGCACATGCTGGCTGTTTTCCTCTCCAAGGAATTGTTTTCTTGGCTGCCGCCATCCCATGTTTAACAGGACTGTGCAGCTTTAACGGCTCCAGGCTTATTAGGAGTCTAAACAGTCTCCTGTATCCTTTGTGTCAAAATGAGTGAAGGCTTTGGAAATCATTTTGGGATTCAATGAGCAGGAAAAGGAGTTGCCCAAAAGAGTCAGACCCTGCAGAAAGGCTGCCTTCCCAAGTTAAAAATGGACAGCAGCAATGCCCTTCTGAAAGTTTTCTGCATACATTCTCAGACTTTTAACTTAATGAAATAATTTCTGTAACCAATTATTTCTAATTTGGGTTTTACTTGTCTGTTTCTACCTCACTTCTTCCCTGTGTAGCTCTGGTATGCATTCTTGTGCTTCTTAACTTTGTAAAGTAGTTGCATTTAGTACAGAGATAAAGTTAATGAGACAGAACCAGAACACGGCACAGGTATTTACCTTCCCTGTGTTTGTGTGCTTTTAGGAACTGGTTCTGGGATTTTTATACTCTGTGTATAACCCTGATCTGCTGAACATGTTTTGTGGGAGAAGCAAATATCACCAGCTGCCTTCGTGCTCTTGGCCGAGGTGCAGCTGATTTCATTTAACAGCGCACACAAAGTCTCTTATGCAGAACCACCATCGAAGGGTTTTGATTATTTATAAGAACTTCTAACCCAGGCAGTGTTTTTCTGATGTGTTTACATGTATACATAGCTATTAAAAAAAAAAGAACAAGAAAAACTGACTTTTTATTGTTGTATTTGCAGCCATTCTCACTCAGCATCGAGCTGTTAGACCTTTACAGTACAATTACACCAGTGGAAGACTTTAAGGCATTTATTTCCGAGTGGGAATACAGTTTCTCCTACTTTAAACAATAAGATGAAGTGTAATCTCACTTTCTTCCTGTGGAATGCCACACTTTTATTGCTATCATTTATCAGTAGCGAGATGCAAATAAGATGTAAGCTTAGGAGCCTGGCTCAAATAAAACCAGATTGTATTGATTCTTGTGTGGTACAGAATGAAATGGAAAATCATCTGACAGCAAATCAGTGCTCATCAAAGCAATTTTTAAGGAATAAAAGCTGAATACATACAATATAAATTCCTTATCTTGTTTACGTGATGTATATGTGCAGTTTGAAAATCAGAAACCTGATAAAAATTGCGGCTAATTGTGTGAGATAGTGCCGGTTATTTTCATTTAGGGGTCTGAAATGTGAGGTGTGGCTTGGGCTGAAAGCAGCTTCAGAGCACACAGAAACTTTGGGAATCATAGAATCATAGTCCAGAGTTGGAAGGGACCCATAAGAAACATTGAGTTCAACTCCTGGCCCTGCACAGGACAGCCCCAACAATCACACCGTGTGTCTGACAGTTTATTGATGGACACCTAAAGGTAGAGGGGGAAAAAACCAAACAAACCCCCAAAACTTCCACATCACTGACAGCAAATGAAAGAGACTGGAAAACTGAGGTTTTGTCCATGAAGCAAGTTAATGATTTTCTTTTTAAAAAAAAGAAAAAAAAAAGTTTCCCCATCCCCCTGCCCTGCTCAGGAGACAAGACGGCTGCTGATTTCTTAAAGCCTTAAAGTTAGCTGACCTCCTCGCTGAACCCAACTTTAATGTAAACATTTTCTTGAGATGGTTCGTAGCAGGGCCAGCAAATCTGGAGAATATTAGTGGCGCTGTGTTTGCGGGAAGCAGGAATCCCTTGGTAATTCTCAGGAGCTCTTTTCCAGGCCAAGGCAGCCTGAGACACAGTTGTGTTTTCAGTTTTGCAGGGTTCGTTGGTAATGCCCTGTGTATCTTTCTAAAATGTAATTAGTAAAACACATAATTAGTTTTTGCTTTGAAGTTGAGTTTTTCTTCCTTGCTTTCACCCCGTTAAAACTCTTTATCTCCCCCCACCAAAGGTAAATAATTTGATAGCCCAATATTGGCATTGATTTAGTTGTCGGCGTTTTGGCGTTGGTTTATGAATCTGAATAGAAGGGAGAAATTAGAGCAGGGCTTCCTCCAGATCACCTCTTTGCAGGAATATTAAGTTCCTTTAAATGCTCCATTCTTAAGTGAAACACATGGTTGCTGTCTCAACCCCAGTATTTTGAAAAGAAGATTTATTCTAGTTTGGGTGCTTGCATTCCTTCTGTGCAGTAGGAGTTGGTTACGGGTGTCACCATGTCAAGTATTTTGCAGGTAGAAATATTGCAGCTGAATTTCTACATTTTCCTTAGCTGTGTGCCTTTTTTTTTTAAAGATACATTGCCTTTATCATAAGCTTGATCAGCTGCTGAAATAAGATATAATACTTAGCACTTCTTGCTTTTCAGCTTCGAAGCACTTTTCACGCATTAACTGATCTCCCCAGTGTCCCAGTCTGCCCAGTACTCACTGCTGTACAGCAGCATGCCCAGACTGGGTGCACTGGTGGGTAGCAGCCTGATGGACATCAGTCAGCAGTGCTTATTATCCCCTAGCACATGTTATATTTCACTAACTATAAAAATCTTATTTTTACCTGCAGAAAAAAAGCATGTTTGCCCATAAGAAACCTGTGCCTGATATGGGCAGTCGTTGCTGTCAGCTCGTGTTGTATGTTAATCTGCTAATTGGGCTCAGTCTGTTTTCCCAACAGGTAAAAAACTTGAGAGAGTGGAGACTGATGAAAGGAAACTCTGTGTGTAGTTGATTTTTTATTTTTTTAAAAATACATCAAAGTTGCCTTTTCGTTTTGGAAGGAAACTTTACAGTTCTGCTATTAAAGTGTCTGAAATCCAGCTTTCACTTTCAGCGCAGGGCACAGAGATCGAAAACTCCCTTTAGATCTCTCATTTAAATTATTGAGAAAACTTGCAGAAGGGAAAGGGGAGGAGGAAGAAAGTCAAAGAATGATGTTTTCTGCTTTTACTTTTTATTTTAATTTAGAGAAGTATGTAAAAATTCCCCAAAGCAGCACAAAACTGCTGCTTTTGCAGAGGTAGAGTAGAACCTTGCCAAAATGTTGCCAATATTGTCTGGTTTTCTGAGATGAGCTGCATCAATTAGTTGTTCTTTCACCCTTCCACCCTCCTTTCTGTAGTCATGGACTGTGACCTGCATTTTCTGGAGTAATGATTCTCTTCATTTATCTTTTTTGGACGTTCTAGGGTACATTGAGCTCACTGGGCACTGGTTGGAGCATGTGTGACTTCCTGAAATATAAATAATAGTAAAGGCCGTATATTATTACATAATAATTTGATTGGCATTTCTCTAGTTGGGGTTTTTCCCCAGGTTTTGATCACAGATATGTTTAACTGGTGTTAAAAATGGCTGTTGTGTGTGTTGGTTGTCATGGCTTGTTTAATACCTCCTGTTTGCAGTTGTCCTAGTTTTACCATCTTGAAATATGGTTTCTATTTAGTTCTCTTAATGTTTGCCACAGTTTGTTTTAAAACCCACAAATTTAGCTGAAGTGTTTGTTTTTTTACTTAAGAATGTTAACTTTAGAAATAAAAGATTTCCTGTTTATCAGCAAAAGTGTTTCTTCCCACTTGCTGGCATGATTTCGAAGATGGATTTTTTTATTTCCTTCTCTTACACCACATTTCTTTCTTGTGCTAAACATAATAAACCCTGAGCTATGATAAAGCTTATTTAACCCAAGTATACCTGCCTCACCTCAAATAAATACAAAATAAACTGGGCAAAAGAAAGAGATAATATTTTTGAATCAGGATACAAACATCACTCTCTGTAAGATATTCATTGTACTGCAGTAAATGGGGAAAATATATTGAATTTATGCACACAGGATCGACTTTTCATACAGTGAACCCAGGTTAAACATCTTGAATATGGAATATGAATAGAGCTAACATTTTCATATGAAGCAATAACGAAAATTAACAGAGCTCCATTTCGACTGATAGCAAAGAACATTTGATACTCCAAGGCATAAAATGTGTTTAGTACTTGGGTTTTGTTAAGCTTGACAGAAGCCAGGAAACGGGACGGTACAACTGCAGCATAAAGGCTGCTTCTGTACCCGATGACAGGCTCGGGGATGGAATTGGGGGAAACAATAACAGCACCCACCCACCCCTCATTCCTTACAGTAAGAGGAGAAGGCATTCATGGCTGTGTGTCGTCAATGGGATCGTCTCTGACAGCATCCGTCCTTGGGACCTGGGTTTTGTTCCCTGGCGCCAGGCTGCAGGCACGGGAGGGAAAAAAAAAAACCTCCTCCTCGTGGATTTTGCAGGAACAATGCATTTGCTTTTGTGTTTCTTCCCTTGTTTTGTTCTGTAATAGTCCCGGATGAAATGGGGTTTATTCCAGGTAACTGGAGGGATATCCTGGTGCTTTCCTGGTGTAGGGGCTTGCAGACCAGCTGCAGATGAAGGGGAGGAACTTGCTGTGGGTTCCTAACCCTGGTGGTCTGTTCTTCTCCCTCACATCAGCACCTTCCAGTCGAGCTGCTCCGACACAGGATAACAAGCCTGCACTTTGAGGACTTTTTCCCTGCAGAGATTTCAATACCTGTTGAGAGCTACTTGTTGAGTTTGTGTGTGACCATTTGATAGGCAGAAAAATCAGAGTCAAAATACGCAGGTCAGGCAAAAAGTGCCGGAAACTTTCGTTACATTCCCTTCCCTCCCACCTCCTTCACCTCTAGCAGAAGCTCAAGTTGCTTTTCTCATGCAGCCTTATAAATGCATTTGTTTCCTTAGTTGTAACCCTATAAATGCTCTTGTTTAACATGGGCTGTGTTTGAAGAGTTGACCTCTTATTTGGTTTTACTGCTTTAAATTAAAAGTTTAAAGGTACCTAAAATCATCTTAAAGAAAAACGTGGCCTAACAATTAAGGTTTGACATCTGAGCCTCTCCAGCTCCTGTGTACACACAAGGAAACTTCCCTGAAGAGTCACACAGAGGAGAAATTCAGAAGGTCAGTGAATACAACACCCATAGCCCTGGAGGAAAGCTTAGCTTCCACTCCATTAAAATAGGTTCTTAATTTTTTCCTGTGCTAACCCAAAATGGGAGCTTTTTGCTTTCTTTCACAGAGATTGAGACCAAAAAAAAAAAAAAAAAAAAAAAAAAAACCGAACAAGGACACCTGTCAGCTTCCAGGCTCAGTCTGCTGAAAAGGCATTGTGATGCTTATGGTTTAACCATCCATACTAGTAGCTTAAAAATATAGAACTTCCCAGTGAAATCATAACTAAACCTCTATCTAAATTCATAGGACTGACCTAGAGTATCTTGGAATTGTGTATTTTAAATACAGCTGTGTATTTAAACCATTTAAAAACTCTACTCAGCATCCAGGAGAGTTCAGAGCCACTGAAGTGGCTTGCTTCTTCTGCACTAGCCTAGAAATGACCTGTTTTGCTGTTCTTCAGCAGCTTCAGCTGCTAAAGTTGAAGGTTGTAAGTTGAAGGTCTTGGAACAGTTAGCCTTGCAGTGACTGTTTTTTCTGTTGTGTGGAATCTGTTAAATGAATTTTAAACAGTTTTCTCTGCACATCTTGCAAGTTTATTATTGTGAATAGAATCGTACTTCAAGAGCTCCTTGAATTTGTGTCAAGCCTTCAGCTGATCCAGCAAACCAGCTTCTTGTATCATTTAATCTCAGTTTGTTCATCTGTGAAATGGGTGTTGTAACAGTTTATGTGATGTAATACTTTAAAAATGTACCTAATACACCAGTATATCCTGCAAATTAATAGAATATTATGCAGAAGGAATTTGCTGTTGGGTGGTAGAACACTGCTACATTTGCTAAATTTTCTGAACACAGATGGTGTGGAAGAGACAGTACAGTTGTATTCTTAAGTATTGTGTGAGAATGAACCTTTTTAATCCACCATGAAGGACAATGTACCTCATTTAAAAAGTCCTTTGAGATCTTGCACAGGCTGTTGGAGCTGTGCTTTCCTTGCTGTGCCAACTCCTCACCTCAGGAGGAAGACAAAGAACAGTTTGCAGTTAATGGACTGGGATTCGGGAGATGGGGTCACACTTGCTTTGTGACCTTAGATAGGTCAGTTCCTCCATAAATCAGTATTATTACAGTAATATTTCCTGTCCTTCAGCTTAGGTATGTCTTCCATATTTGATTTGTAAACTGTTCTGACTGAGGGCTTTTCAGGTTAAGTCTGGACAGCATCTACCACAACGGAGTTCTGTTGTTAGCTGGGGTTTCCAAGATGCCTCTTTAATAAAAGCCATCATAAATTCAGTGGTACTACTATGTTACATCCTTTTTTTAAGCATTGACACATATAAGGTTGCACTTGTTAAACTCAGAAATGTTCAGGTGAGGCTGGACGTAGAATCCTCACATGTCATTGCATGGCAGTGTTACCATCACAATTTATTTTTTCAAGTGCACCATATCATTAATATTTGACTTATCCTAACTCTGCAAACAGGAAATGATGGTGCATGAAGTTCTGCACTCAGAGCAGTTATTTTATTTGCTGAAGCTTGATTTTGCAAATCTGTATCTACAAAACTACAGCGTATTAGTTTTGCTTGGTATTTACATCCTAATACCTTCTTTAGTCCTTGGTGTAGTTTTATGGGTACTTGTGCACATATGAGATTTTTGTCTCCTTGAATTTTACTCACTTCTAATATGATACTTTACATGTACATATATATATATATATATATATTTCTTTTAAATATTCAACAAATTTAAAGCAAAATCATCCCAAGACACGACAGGGATGTCTGCTAACTCTTGAAAGACTGGAAGAGCTCTGGTAGTGGAGGGGCTCAGCTGCTGATCTGCTGGTTCTGTATGTCCTGCCAGAACAGAAAAACCAATCATGGTTCCTTCACGTGACATATAGACTGATTAAATTTTTACTGTTCTTCTAAAATGCTCCTCTGGACTATAAAGTATGATGTAAATGTACATGTAAAGTATCATATTAGAAGTGAGTAAAATTCAAGGAGACAAAAATCTCATATGTGCACAAGTACCCATAAAACTACACGAAGGACTATATATATATATATATATATATATAATTAAATTTAGCTGCACAGCAGCCAATTGTCTCTTCTGTACACGGCCAGAGTTGTGCATTGCATCCAGTCTTGCATGGCTGGGGAAAGAGTTTACTGCTGAAGCAAAGTCCATGAGAACGAATTTGAGGTCCAGAAAATGCTGTCCCAGATTATTTCTGCAGAGTCCAGTTGTGTTCTCTTCTGCTTGATAAGGAGCAAGGCAAAGATCCCAAAGCCTTGACTTTTTAAAAGTAGGAAACCTTGTTTGTTTGTGGAAGTGGGGCCAATTAATTTATGTATATACCTGGTACAGCACAGCTTCAGCCAAGGCCAGGCTGGGTGGGGCTCTGAGCAGCCTGGTCTAGTGGAAGGTGTCCCTGTCCATGACAGGGGTTGGAATGAAATGATCTTTAATGACCCTTCAAACACAAACCATTCCAGGATTCTTGGATGATGGTGCCTCTCTGTTTCACATTGCTTTGACAGTCACGTAAATTCTCACATTATTTTGTACTTTATCAAATAACATGAGTGGATTCAGTGACACCATACCTAGTTTTCACCAAAAACCTCCAAAGCACCATTAAGAGAGGATGCTCAAGTGTTTTTATCTCTGCTTCATCACCAGTGGGGTTGTGAAACTGCAGTTACTTCCACTTTTGTTCTGCTTTCCCATGATTTGAGCAGGAGTGAGCAATGTGGCCTAAACTTTTTTTCCTTGAAGGCTATGACAGGCCAGGCCTGATAAATTTTAGCATGATAGAGAGGGAAAGCTATAACCTGCTGACACTGGGGGATATAATTAAAATGTGTAGGCACCCTGAATTACAGCTGTTGCAAGTGTTCTAGCTATCTTAATAATTGAAGACCTTTTAATAATTTTATATATTCTTTACTAACTTGGCCTTGAGCTTAGGCAGGACTTCAGTTTCAAGATAATTTTCTTGTCCTCAAAAGTTAAATTGCCTTCTTTAATATAAAGCATACAATAAGGAGTGCAATTGAAGAGCTGCATGCCTACTGAACCTGCTCTTTCAGCATGAGACTCCACTTGTTCAAAGCAGATCCAGAGGAACAAACACTCTATTATTATTAGATGATAAATCCCTGATGCCGTATCACTGTTTTGGCTTTCAACCCTATTGAACTTTCAAGAGAAATGCCTCTGTTTATAACATGAACTGCCCAGTAGCATCCAAGTATCTGTCACTGCACTGTGGACTTGCATTTTTATTTGGTGAACTGTACTGTGCTGTGTTGTTCATAGTGTGTCTGGTGCTATACGGCTAAAGCCTGGCTCATACCCTGATGAAAAGCTGCAGAATGAGATGTGGGGGTTACTATTTTTGTTGCAGAATTCTTATTTCAAGTTAGAGCTTTTAATAATTTTTAATTAAAGGAGTTGGCAAATTAAGGTCTTTTTTTTCTGAGTAAAACATAAAAAATATTTCTGCTGAAAGTTGTTGGGATACTTAGTCTTAATTTACTGAAGTTTGTTGGGCTTTTTTTCTAAAATATCACAAAATGTACATAAAAGGGGCTTACAAGAAAGCTGGAGGGGGACTTTTCACAGGGGTATGGAATGATAGGACACGGGGGAATAGCCATAAGCTGCAGGAGGGTAGATTTAGATTGGATATGAGGAAGAAATTCTTTATTGTGAGGGTGGTCAGGCCCTGGCAGAGGTTGCCCAGGTAGGTTGTGGATCTCCCCATCCCTGAAAGTGTCCAAGGCCAAGCTGGATGGGGCTTTGAGCAGTTTGAACCAGTGCAAAGTGTCCCTGGCCATGGCAGGAGGATTGCAACTGGATGATCTTTAAGGTCACTTTAAAGATCCTATGAAGTTCTCCTGAAAGTATGAGTTCAAACATCTGTGCTGAAGGCAAAACTTCCCCATGCTTTAGAAAACATTATTTATTACCACACAGAAACATCTCAATAAAAAGTGACATCTCTAGCATCTGACTTTGGATGGAAAAGCAATTTGCATTTCTGCACATGTATTTGGCAAATTACATTTCTGCGTTTGACTTTGCATTCACCATTCTCAAATAGCTTCTCCAGCCTCTAAAAGTGGGGCAGCTGAAGCAAGGATCTGAATTTATTTCACAGATGACTTAGTTTAGAGGAAGCTGTAATGAAGCAAAGATAAAAGCAGAAATGTCTCCTGGATCAGTGTCTCAGGCAGGTTCCTCAGTTTTTTGCTTCCAAAATTTCCTTTGGGATACCCAGCCTGTTGCTTCAGTAGGAATCTGCTTTTGACACAACAGTGGAGTATTCTGCCAAGAACTTTTCTGAATATTGATATCTTAACCCACAGCACTGCATTTGTTTAATATTTGGTAAGGTCTCAGCTGCCACAATCAACTAGAAAAAAATTTCTTCTCATGGGAGCTTTTTGACAAGTTCTAGGACATGGTAAAGATCTGATGTTTTATAATGCCAACATGTGTTGTTAGGAGGCTTTGTAAACCATCAGGCTCGAAGTGTTGCTTTCTCCTGCAGAGTATCAAATTGATAGTCAACCATAATTTGGTTTTTAAGTTTGTCTGTTGAATGAGTCCCAATTTGTATAGATAATATATTGTGTGTTCAAGTGAGTGCTCTGCTTTTGTACATTCCCTTCCATTAAGAAGATGAGACCTCGGATAACTTGGAGCTTCAGATAATGTGGAATCAAATACGTTAGCAAGTTGTGCTGTAACAAATCAGCACAATGACTATTTTATGTTTGCAGTGGAGATCGTGTTTGGAGTGCCTGTAAATGCCTTGTTGGAAAAATCAATTCTGAGCATCTCCTTTCTCCACATTTTGATTCATTTTACCTCAAATGTATTTTGACACTGAAGTTTTAGTCTGCCCACATGGAGGGTTTCATTCTCCTGGCTTTTTTTGAGCTTACTCCAGGGTTGTACCCTTGTGGCTGAAAACAACATGTGATTTTGAAGGGCACATTATCTAGTGCTTAATTACTTTATAGAATCATATTGTTGCTAAGGTTGGAAAAGACCTTTAAGATCATCACGTCCCACTGTCATTTGACTGGTGTAACAGCCTAAAAAAAGCATTCACAGGAGGCAGATGAAGAAGAAATTAAGCAACAAATCACACTTTTTTCTTCTTGCTTTCTCAGGTCATCTCCCTAGACCTCAGACTACATATTTTTGGGAGACTTGCACCATGCAGAGTAGTGCTGGTAGGATTGACAGAGCTTGTTTTTATTTGGAGCTGGCAAATGAATAAATAAGGTTTCTTGGTACACTCAGGGAGCTCAAGGCACTTGCAGAAAATATCAATAATCCGCATTTGATAGAGGGTGGGTGTCAGGCACGGAGCTGTGCCTTGTCAAGCACTGCCAAGCTGGTCACTGGCAGAGCAAGGCCTTCAAATCTGCTTGAAATAGGAAAGTTGATGAGACAGGGATATGGGAGGGCTCCTCCAACCTGCTGAGTCAAGGAGAGAGTTTATAGAGAGATGTAACACGTTCCTTAGTTTGATTTATTTTTCTTTGCTCAGGAGAAAGTCTGCAGTACTCAACATTAGATAGTCTTTGCCCTGGGTGCACCAAGCTTTTGCATTTTCTGAAGGGATATATTGGTAGTATTGTGAAAATGTGACTGTGACCTATTTAGACGGGTTAGAGTGGGGTACAAATCTCTGCACTAGGAAGAGGTATCATTTTCCAGCTGGGCAGAAAATCGCATTTATTCTGTAATAGAACACAAGAGCTCATTGAACACCGGAGTGGAGTGGCTGAGCCGTCAGCGTTCCACCGGGGGAATGAAGTCTCTGCTTAAATATTCCATCAGATAGCAGAAATCCTGGGAGTCCAGAGAACAGAATTACTGGCTTCGGTAGATGACCAAGAAGTTCTTCTTTCTCTTGGGAGAGGCTGTTCAGCTGCAGCAAAAGATTGTTTTTAGAGGAGCTGCAAGACACTTTCTGTGTATGTTCTCCTTGCTAATTGTCAAGGGCTGAAAATAAAAAGGAAATTTTTATACATAAGCATAACCCTGGACTGACGAGGAGGTGACGTGCAGAGATCCATGCACATTTACATGGATCTCTCTTAGAATCAGGAACTTTTGAATCAAAGGCTTCACTTTCTCAGAAAATCAACTGTTTGACCTGAAACTCAGAAGTTGTAGGGACTGCCCAAAATTATCAGGGGTAGAGCCGTCCAATATTTGTGTTGTTAATGTTGCAGCCAGGATCAGTTTGTAAGAGGAGGCAGGATCTCCTCTTAGACAAATTGTTGTGATCAGGAAAGAAGCAGTAGTACATGAGCCTTTGTCCTGGCAAATAGTTTGTGCATCCAAAACTATGTCTGTTTTTTCCATCTCTCCTTATGAGTTGAGGAGGAAATTGCTTCCCCTTATAAACCCAGTATTTGCTGCCTTTCTGCAAGAAATACTTAAATACGATGGATTTTTAAAATTTATTTAAAGAAGGTTCACACATTCGCACTGTAATAAAAAAACTAACGTGCAAGACAGTGAGTTTGGGCAACGTCACCTTGTTAGGTTTGTGCAGGTGCTCTGAAGTGCTTCCCAGTTATTAAATTTCACAATGCGAGATGGGCAAATCTTATCTCTGCCTCATGCCAGCGTCACAGCAGCAAACTTGTTGAATTCCCCTAAGTTATGGAAATACCTGGTGTTGAACCTAAACTCTGTTTTACAAGTTTTGACACAACTCTTTTGCAGCCAATGGGGAACATATAATTATTTTCTGTCCTTCAAAGCTGCTTTTCTGTAGAGATAACATTGGCAAGGATAGCTCCGAAGATAGGCGCTCACTCAGCGGAGGAACATTGCTGTATTACTCACAAAGATAAGGAGGTATTAAGAACTTCCTTGGAGTTCTTACCAAAAATCAATTCTATCTTTTGTAGTTCTCCAGAGATAATTCATCCCTCTCCCCATCCTAATCCGCACTGAGCGGGGATGGAGGCAAGGAGATGGAGTTGGTGAAAAACCAAAGGTTAAAATCTCGCTGTCCTTTTGTAATTTATTTTTAAATTAAAAATTATACCTTTTCTGGTTGGGCATCAGCCATAAAGTGATGGTAATTCCCAAATCAGCCATAAGGACATTAAAAGGAATTAAACTACTCTTTCTGCCAGAAGAAACCAACAGTTTCAGTGGCAGGAGGTGCATCCCTCTCCTAAGGAGAGATACAGGATCAGAATGCAGATGGACAAGGTGTCTCCCTCTCCTAATCCAGGTGACAAGAGACATGGACTCTTTCCTCTTCTGACCATGTTAAAAATACCTGGTTAGCCAGATTACACCTTCTCTAAAGTAAAAGCTGAGCTTATATGTTCAGATTTCAATTTCCAAACTCATCCTAGACTTTGGATTTTCATCCCTGCCATCAGTATTTTGTGTGACAAATATGAGCCTGCATCAATAGTTGGTCATTTCTGCAATTCTGCTTGTTTTTTCCTCTGTAGATGAGACCTGTGGTGTAGTGGAAAGTGTCCCTGCCCATGGCAGAAGGATTTCAACAAGATAATCTTCAAGGTCCTTTCCAACCCAAACCAATCTATGATTCAGTGATTTTGGTTGTCTGTGCAAATTCTTTCCCATCTGTGGATGAAGAGCCTATAAAAATATGTGGCCATGCCCTGAGCAAGTTGTCCTGAAATATCTTGTCTTGGTAATAGAAAATTCCCCAAACAGTGGCTTGGCAAAAATCTTATTCCTGAGTAAGAATGAATTTAGACTTTTATTCTGAATTGGATATCTTATTGTCCCTAAATACCTGCTATTCTTGAGCAGTCAGAGAGCTTGTTAATCATATTGCTTATGATAAATGATAGTTTTGGACACTCTGTCATTCAGCATATCTGGTGTATGTCAAGAGTAATATTCTCTCGTGGTGCTGCAGCATATTGAAAATGGAAATAATATCTTTACAGTTTCTCAGGTATCCTGACTAAAATTGTAACTTGTCTTTTCTCTTCCAAGTTCCTTATGCTTTTGACCATCACTGACTTTTTTTTTCCATTTTAATTTTCAGAAGGCACAGATGCAAGTCCTGACAACACACCCTTCTTACTTAGAGGATTAAGACAGTGTCCTTTTTTTACTTGTTATTGTTATATTTCTTTCTCACTGTAAGGCACCTAGGTTTTTTTAAACTGCTTTCTGTGCAGATAAGTGAAATCTTAGATTTAAGTAGGAAATCTTAGTAAATCTTGAATTTTTGTAGGAAACCTTTAATAACCAGAATGTATAATATTTGTCCTGTGGTAGCAGATTGTGGCAAAAGGAAGCAAGTTGTTACCATGCTAAAATTCCTAAAGCTTCATTTTTCTTGTTGCTTCACCCCACAGTTCTGGATGTAATTTTTGTTGAACTTAATGCATTCCTGGGTGTGCACAGAGCACACCAATGTTTTGGGTATATTTCTCTAGCCCACAAATGGTCAGGAGGGGGAGGAGCTCCAAAATACAACAAAAATCTGGTGTCTGCCAGAGTCTTATTTAGAGCTTGAAACAAATTCAGACCTGTTTCTGGATTTGAAATTCTGTTAAACGTTCTTTAGCTCCCTGCAGAAGAAAAGGTTGCAGGTCTCTTTTTGTACATTTCAATGATACTTCATATTTGAGAGAGCTTCCTAGGCATTATTTGAAGTTCTGCTTTCTTGCCACTGGGAACAGTGACACTTAAAGTTGGGAAGGAGAGGAAAGGGTTTGCCATTTCCCACTTTATTAAGGAATAATATGGTGTAAAAATAATAGTTGTGTCATAGAATATTCTGAGTTGGAAGGGATTCATAATGATCATCAAAGTCCAACTCCTGAAGAGAGAAAAAGAAAATAATTTAGAAGGTAAATTGAGGAGTGATCTCTCCTGAATCAGAGATGCCATTCAAGAGAAATAAATACATCTCCTACCCCAGCTGGAAAAAGACTACTCTGCCATACTGCAAAGTCAGAGATCTGAATAAGCCTTCTACTTTTTAGTAATTGCTGAGCTATGTCACATCTGAGCAGCTTTTTATCTAGGAGTATCCTCAGGCATTTACTTATTTTTCTGGATGTGTAACAAGAAATGAAGCCCCAGTAGTTACAGTGACAGATGTGAGATGGAAGAACTCAGGAGTGAAGAGACTCTGCCTAAACAAGACCCTGAGGACCAAAACTTGCAGCATTTAGCATCATGTGTTGGAAAAAAAACAAAACAGCAAACAATTGCTGCCCTTTTATGTACTGGCTGGTCCCACAGCCACTTTGAGCGTGTATTGTTCACCTCATACCTGCTTGTCTCATCTTCCTTATTTTGGTTTGGAAATATTTGTTTAGTGTAACTCCTCTTAATCTCCTCTTCCTCTTCTTACTGCTTATAGTTCCATGTTTCATGGGCTTTTTGAGTGTTTTGTCCTTTACCTTTTGCTTCAGTCTGGCCTTTGGCCATCAGTCTCTTTCATGAAAATATCCTGTGTGATGCAAAAAGCAAATGTGTTCTTTCCTCTTCAAGTTTTTATCCTTCTGCTACTTGCTAGACAAAGAAAAAGCTCAGGAAAACTCGGAGTGAGGGAGAGGAAAAAGCAGAAAAATTCTGTAATACAGAAAACTTGTGATTTTCTGGGTTTTGGAAGGAGCAGTTAATGAATTGCAAAATCACAGAATCCTGCAATGGTTTGGTTTGGAAGGGATCTTAAAGATCATCTAGTTCCAACCCCCTGCCACGGGCAGGGACACCTACAATGAAGAGGTGGAAAATAGAAAAATACAAGGATTAAAGAAAACAGAAAATCAGAACAAAAAGGGAAAAAAAAAAGAAACTTGAAAGAAAAAACTTCAGTGTTTTTCTATTCCAGATTTATCCAGGCAGCAGTGTGGATGAAATCCCTGCTTTACAAATCTAATTCAGGTCCCCGTCCCATGAATTTACAGCTTGAATTGGGAAGTGGGAGAAATTAATGGGGAAAACCTCCCTCGTTTCAATTTATTTCTCTGTAACGCATCCCAGAGCATATTCCATTTTGGGGAGATGAGGGAGCGACAGATTGTTGTTGCTAATAGGATTTGGGTCAAACTGCTGCTCACTGTTTGGCACGTAACTAAATTAAGAGGAGGATGTTCTCAAAACTGACATGGCACAGCAGGATGATAATCCCCTCCCCACCCAATTCCGAGTCCTCTTCATCAGCAGAGATGTTTGGCTGAGCATATTCTGCAACCATTTATCCATTAAAACTCAGAGCTTCCCCACCACTGGCTTTAATCCTGGCTTGGAAGGAGCTCCATTGCCACGGCTGAGTGCGCTTCGTTCTGCCTCAGTCCCAAGAATACCAAAAGTTTGTGCTCACTTCTGAAGATAACTCTCCACCCTCCAAAACTCATGGAGACAGAGGTGGTAAAGGCCTGAGTTTATGGAACAGAGGGTTAGAAAGAGTGGCAACAAGCAGCAGAGCAAATAATGTTACAGACGAACTGCATCAGCTGCAAATGCTTTTGCAATGTTGAAAGAGTAAGGGAAGTTTTGTGTCTCAAGATCAAGAAGTTCCATCTGTGCCTTCTTTGGGGTCTTTGTGGATCATCACCTGGTGTCCCTGGGAATTGCAGTCCCCTCTCTGCAGGGAGTCACCTGGTAGTGAACCAGCCTGAGGTCCATGAAACGGGAAGGTTACACGGGAATCGGACAGCTCTGAAATGAAGGGGGTTTATATTTTTTTTTTACGTCTGAGTGGAAAGTTAATGTTACGTAAAACTGCCTACTGAAGCCAATTCCTTCACTAAATTTGTTTTTGTTGGATTTTTTTCATTCCTTCTGTGTGTCCAAGAAAAATATTACTTAGCTAAAAGGCATTAATTCAGTTTAAATCAGAGTATCAACCCCTCTGACTCTAGTACTGATGTGTGCACAAGTTTCTTGTTTAAATTAAGCCTGCTGGTTACTGGCTTGTTTGTTTCTCCTCTATCCCTGCTTTCCCTGTATTCAGGATTCTTATCTCATAAACTGCTAGAAAAATACTGGTCATGTACCATTTTTTAAATAATTCAGATGGAAAAGCAATATCCTGCAGAATTTCTGTAATCAAGTATGTACCCAATCTAACTCGTGTGGAAACTTGATCAAAATAGATCCTTAACTCCTGGTTAAGCCTAATTAGGATACAGAGTTCAATACAAAGCCACTTCTCATTTTCCTTTGCAATCAGCACATCATTTTTGTTTTGTTAAAGGACACAAGTTGCATCCTTTAGATAAACAGCTTGGGCAAGCTCTGCAAAACAATTAGTGCCTCTTTCACGTGGTCTAAACTTGATTGAATAATTACTCAAATAATGGTCAGTAATGGAATACATAGGGTTATCTCCTGGCTAATCCTCAGGTAATGGAGTTGGTGTATCTCTGATTTTTCTCTTAGCTGTTCCCAGTGAACAGGAGACTGAGACAAAAGTGATTATGGGAAGTGGAGGGAGTCACTGGAGGCCAGCAAGGAAAAGGAGGCCTTATCTTAAGCAATTAATCAAGAAAACTCCTATTGTGGGACAATTATTCAAAGCTAATTCTAAAATAGCTTTAGAGCCTGAGGTCCTGAAGGTTTCTTAGTGTGTTTTTTTCTGTTTTGTTTTTGTTTTGTTTTAAGAATTTTGCCAAGGTCATTGGGAGCACAGGGGCAGCCCTTGCATCCAAATGAAGGCTGCAGCATAAAGAGGGAGTTGAATCTAAAGTGCAGCACCACACAATGTGGGCCTTGAGGTCCTTGTCAGACTTGTGAGGTTTTATTTTAAAAAACGGATTGTAACGTTTCTAAACAGAGACAATATTCTAAAACTTGAGTAATGCTTCCCCAAAAGTCATTGAATCAGAGAATGGTTTGGGTTGGAAGGGACCCTGAAGCTTGTCTTGTGCCACTTCCCTGCTATGGGCAGGGACATTTTCCACTATCTCAGGTTGCTCCAAGCCCCATCCAGCCTGGCCTTGGACACTTCCAGGGATGGGGAATCAACTTCTCTGGGCAGCCAGTGCCAGAGCCACCCCACCCTCACAATAAATACTTTCTACCCAATATCCAATCCAAACGTACTCTCTGTCAGTTTGAAGTATTTCCCCCTTGTTCTGTCACTACATACTCTTGGGAAAGGGTATCTGCTCTTACTGTCTGTCCTTTTCAAGTGACACCACAAGAAGTGTGTCACAATCATTTCATATCCGTGCACAGCTCTACTTTTGCAAATGCAGAACTCTTATATCTCTGAATCTGCCTTTTGTTTTCTGCTCTGATGTTTTTCACTGCTTTTTGCTTAGCTTAATTGTCCTTCAAAGTCTTGCAGCAACCGTAGAAGCTCAGGATTGTTTTGTGGCTGTGGCCTTGTAAAAGCTCACAAGGTCTTTCCAGTTGTCTCCCCAAAAGGCTCTTGTCCAGTGAGAGCATCTAACTGACTGCTGTGCTGTGTTTTCAGCCTCTGAGCTCCCTTGGAAGTGAGATTTATTTGAAGATGTTGCTGTGATCCATGAGGTCCTACAGAAAGAAGCAATACATTTTACCAGCTGTCCCTGAAAAATTATAAGGTCACCAGAAAAAAAGCAGAGGTTTTAAATTGGATGTGGTTTAAATTTTCCTACGGCCTGAATCGGGCTCCTTGCCGGGGTGGGAAGCTGCCCACAGAATTATTGCTCAGCACAGTCACCCCATGCTCTCAGAGCACTTCTTTCCCAGCGGTGCTGACAGCAGCATTTTGAACCCTCCGTGGCGTCGGGCTGCCCGATCCGGTTTCAAATGGCTCTGGAGTGTCGCCGGGGAAGTGCTGCTGGGTAGGTGATCACACTGCCCTGATTAGTTTTCTCTCTGCCTATGGGCACCTTTTGCAGGGCAGGGTTACAGGGAGAGCATGGACACACATGGAAATACCGAGGAAAGCAGACAGGCTGGAAGAAAAAGAGAGTCACTAATTGGATTTGTAGCTGTAAGAAAAAAAACGCTTAAAGTAAACATTTTCCTCTCTTTAAGTCTCCGTGGCTTCTTTCGTGAAGACCGCTTGAAAGTATCTGTTTCGGGGGTGAACCCTTCCCAGCAAATTTAATTTTGAGGCTTGTCAAGCTTTATTAAAACCTTATCATCAGTGATTTCCTTCTCTGCTAGATCAAGAAGATTGTATTTGTTATGGGATTCGTATTGTGGCTCAGAATTCATCCCAGCAAAGGAGAGGGGAGTTCATAGATGTACCAGGACACACCAGTGCCGGTTCAGAGCACTGAAGTCCTGGGATAAGTGTGGTCAGAACATCTCCCTGAAGGCTTTGGATGCTGTTAAACAGAGTTGGAAGCTGTAACTGCAATTGTGTTTCTGAGTTAGCAACTGTGAATATAAACTCATTGCTCTGCATGGCAAGAGCATTCAAGATTGCTGCTGGTATCATTAAAGAAACGGGTTCCCAACATGTGAAACATTCCCAACAGCTGGAATATTTGGTACAGACTTCTGGGTATGGTGTGCATACATTTATTAAGAGAGAGGGTGAACATGTGCCTTTTTTTTTAACTCAAGTAATTCCATTTACATTAGTGAGAGTTTTCCAGTCAATTGCAGAGCTTATTTATTTATTTATTTTTAATTAAATTTCTGTGACTTCTCTTAATTTGTGCCACTATGGATCAATACCACAGATTAGGATTTCACCTAACAGGGTATACAGAGCTCTTCCAATTTATTCTAGAGGACAGGGTCTGATTAGCTTTTTTTATAATTCTCAATTCCCCTATCGAAAATAAACTTCTCCCTGTCCCAGTCTTTCTCTTTTTTAGAAAATATTTTTGAATTGTTGAGAAAATACTGAATTTCCCTTTCTTACTCAATGAAAACAAAAAGATGGATGGGAGAGTCTCTTAAATACGTGCTCTGTTTCTTTTTCTTATAGTGCCATAAGTAACCAAAGCACTTCGGAAAACACAGATACGGTTCTTGCCCTGAGCAGCTTATCATTAGGATTCAAACATGCCCTTGCAATTGCAAGTGATGCACAAGAGGAGGAGGAGAGGAAAGACAATTAATGGCCAAATGAGTTGTTGAACTAAAAAGTTATTTGAAGGTGATTTGGACACTCAGAGCCTTTTTTGCGACAGCAAAATTGCATCTTTGTCCTTCATAGCCAGAGTGATGATGGTCTTAAAGCTGAGTTGAGCCGAGACTTCCTTCTGGGAATGCATTTTTCCAGAAGCTCCCTCAGCTCCCTCATGTGAATAAGAACACAAGAGATTAAGACCCAAAACAGCCCAGGTCTACTTTTGAGGGAGTAAAGCAAGTCGAAGGCAGACACAGGTGATTGTAGCTGATCACAGACCTTGTCTGCCCGAGGAATTCTCTCTCCGTGTGGATTTTGTGCCCCACCTGGCAGTGTCTGTGTTTATCCTGTGAACTTGGAGATGAGCTCATCATTTAATAGGAGATCACTGTCTTCACGTTTCCATTTCTTCTGGGCCAGACATCTTCCCTGTACTGATCAGAATTGCCACAATCTCCCCTCCCATCTCCTCTAGCTTTGCCGCAAAACCAGTAACGAGTTGGGTCGCTCGGGGCTGAAGGACACCTTAGCTATTTTTAGCTGCAATATAAATATAAATACAAATATGCTTGTCAGTACAATCTAAAATAGCCCATTGTGACATCGTGTCTGCCTCTTACCTGCTGTCTCTGGGACTCCTGAGATGAGAAATCTGACTCTTCAATTCTAACACCTGGGCCTTAAACCACATTTCTGCTCTCACAGGTGCATTACACAAAAAAACCCCAAACATTTTGGGGTTAAATTTTGAACTCCTGAGGAGAAAGAGTGGGATCTGAAGTAATATAGTGAAAGAAATATGTCATGTCCATGGGATAGTTAGGCCTTCCTGTTTCTGGAGTTCCTTAGCTGAGTTGCAAAATAAGACATTAAATAATCACAGTATTTTCTCAGTGCCGAATTCAAGTACCCAACAACTATACATGTAGGTTGCAAATCCATGAAGGACTAAGATTCTGCAATGCCAGGTAAAATTATTGATATAGAATTAATACAGTTACCCCAGTGCAATGAACACCTAGTCTGTTCCTTTGCCAGAAGGTACAAATAGTTGCTTCCTAAAATATTTGTTCAAGTCTAGGGATTTTCAGCCTAGGATTTTACTGATGGTAGAACAATATATTTTCTTATACGAGAGCAGAGCATAGAAAAGGAAAAGCACTCTAAAAATCTTTCCAGATGTTTATATAGGTTCAGTGGTTTTGTTTTAGTGAGATTTGTGATACTTGAAAAGCTGGTTTGGAAAGCTCAGCCAGGAAGATTAGATACAGAGGTGCAAAGTCAAAAGACTGATGGTCTGCTTTCCTTTTCTCAAGAAAAATACGTATAAACCCCTCATATTATATTTGAGAATTATTAGATACAGATAATACAATGTGGATTTTGAGTCTTTAGATGGTAAATTTGATCTTTGCAAGAGAAGTGGTGCTGAATCTCAGTTGTAACTGAGAAGAAATTCTCATCCAGGAATACCCTGGGAAGATTATTAAAATACTACAGGTACTGACATCGGCTACAAAGATCTACTTGTGCATATTTCTTTAAACGGGGGGGAAAAACACCTTAATACACAGTATTACCATAGCTAGGCCCTATTATACTATTGTAATCATAGCTGAAGCAAGAAGGGTGATTAACGATGGCAATTTATTGTATCTGACGAGGGGAGAAAATAGGAGATGTTGTCGTTATCATAAATCATATCATAAATAACCAAAGAGAAGCACTCGGAAAGCTTGTGTGGTGTCAGCAGCAAGCCCTTTCAGGCACATTAGCCCAGGATGTAGCCATAGAAACCCCAAAGTCATATTGTTATCTTAGTCTTGCTGCAGTTATGTGATACAACAGTATTAACATATAGATTAGGCCATTTATAATACTAGGTGTCATTTCAGGTTGGCTTGCTTATATAGCATTTTAGTTTTTTTTATTGTGCCGAATGTTAGGGAAACGCTGCATTTTTACAGGTCAGTATAGAGCCATTTATAATGTATCAGCTTCACACCTCTGTCAGTCTTGCTAATGTACTCTCTTATTGATTAGTTGTACTCTATGAATTGTCATTGCCTAATTACCTTGTCTTTGTTAATAATTTTATTTTTAAGAAGTCAAAATGTTCCTTTAAAGAGAAAACCTCTGCGCCTGCACACGTACTTTGGGACAAGTTCTCGGTAGTTCTGTTAAGGATCATACGCCCCAGAGGGAGTAAAAAGTGAAATAAAAAGCATGGAGATGAAGCCAAATTTTAATGTAGAGGTTTTCTGTCCCTGGCTCTATGTTTTGATCGAACTGCAGTGGTTTTCATATTACACTCTGCAGAGTTCAGGGGAGAGACTCAATCCCAAGTAATTCAGAGCAACACCAAAGTGACTGAGCCAAGGCTGCCTTGCTGACAGGGAGCTGGCTGGATCTCACACATTTCTCATTCCATCACTTCCTAAAGATGCTTCTGGGGTTGTTTCTACTCTCCAGACACATTAGCCCAGCACTGCTGTGTGTTTGTGTATGTGTGCATGAGCTACAAAAAATGTTGAGCCACTGCTTAAAAGTCAAAGTAAAAATAAAGTCTCCCTTGTTGTATTTAGACAAAAACATGTTTTTGCTTGCTGTAGCAGCACAAATTCTGGACTAACATTTTGTCAGGTCAGAGAGAGATTGTGGGTGTAGCAGATAACAATCTGCTGACTCTGTTTTTCTGTCTTCAGCAGGGAACTGGCTGTGTCATTTTAAGAATCCTGTGTAATTTGGCTTCATAAAATTCCATCTTTTTAAAAAAAAATTAGAATGGGGGCAGCCAGTAGTAACTACTTAGAAATGTTACTCTCTTTGCATCTGGTATCCTAAAGCAGCACTGGAAGCCAAATCTCACATTATATCTTAAGCCAAGATCTGATGCCCAGAGTGACGCTCCTCTAAACTCCCCTCTTTTTTTTCCCACTCCCTTATGCTTGTGTGATCCTGACATGGCTTTTTTACTTTGCCAACTGGACTTAAAAATACTTTATCTTTTTTTTTTTTTTTTGTCTACAACCCTCATATAAATTTCCATTTGAGTTATCCCATCAGGTCACTTATAGCCCAAACTAGCAGATAATCTTTCTTATTTTAGCCTCGATTAGTTCATTATTCTCCTGCACAAATGCTTGAGCCAGGACAAAAGAAGGGATGAGGCAGTTTCCATTTAAATGTAGAACTACAGGTTTATGAGTTATGGTTTGTTTCTGGCAAACTATCAAAACTCTCTTCTCATACTCAGTAGTATACTCAATAGTTCATCTCCAATGATTTCATACCAAGATGGAGAGGATGGAGAGGTAACTGAATCAGTCTGGAAATTTTTGAGTCCAGAACCAGATTATTGTTATCATCCATATTTCCAGATGGCTGGATGTATTATGTCATTAGGGATGATGGGGCATTTTGTTGACCTCTTGTAGCTTCTTGGACAGGTTACTAAGGGCTTCTGGAGTGATTGATAAATGTATTCACCAGGTCTCAGTCCTGGCTGAACACCTCGAAGTTCAGTGCTGGCTAATAGTAAGGACTGCAGGCACCACCCAACCATTTGGGGCAACATTTTCCAGTGTGATGAACAAGTTGAGATGTTTAACCTCAAGGACCTTTCACATCTTCCTTACAGTGTTTTAGTTATTTATGCAAAATCACTTGCTGTACCTGAAAGCTGGGGTTTTTTGTTGTTGGATGGGTTTTTTTGTTTGCTTGTTTGTTTTGAGGGGTTTTGTTGTTGTTTTTTATTATTATGTATGGGTGAGTTTTGCATTTGATAACATACTGAGAAGGCACTGCAGTCAAATTGCTGACCATGTCAGTGGAAAAACCTGAGACCACATGGAAGATGAGCTCCTTGGTGGTGCTCTCTTCCCAGCTCTCTTCCTGTGGAAAGTATCAGCTGGAAAACATCAGGGTTTGGTAAGAGCTTGGTTGATCTTTATAAAGTAAAGGAGGAATCTGTTCTTTTATTGTCAGTTTGGTAAACGCATCACATCAGTGATCAGTTGTGTTCATACAGCAGAGAAATTATATATACAATTATAAATATATAGATATATATACACACACAAGTATCTATATCAAATCCAGTACTCTAAGCCCCACATGTGTCGCAGGTATCTCAGTGTGTTCATTTTGCATTAAGGTATCAGGATATTGGCCTGTAGGATATCAGGATTGAATTTTGTCCCTCTTCCATTCATTTCCTTTATGGACTACAATCACACTTTCTGTTTGTTTTGGGAAAAGGCCATTGTTATTACAAGTTAAAGAGATAAAACATATCATGGCACAAGAAAAAGACTTCAATTTTAACAGAAATCAAAAGCTCCTGCTTATTAGGATATGATAGGGATGTAAGCTCTTGACTTAAATGACTTAAAATTTCCAAAAACTTATCTTTGGCTTCATCTCATGCTTTAACTAGACAATAGGAAAATTATTCTGGAAGTCTGCAGGAAGTTCTTTTCTATTTTTTTTCTCACTAAAATGTTTCATATGTTGGGTGGGAACAGCCTTCCTTCCTTGCACTTGGGAGGCTGAGCTGGCTGTATATAAAACCATCAGCCTTGATACCCATGTGGTCCTAAGAAGGATATGCTTGGAAACAAAGATGGATTGAAGATTTCAGTGCAGGCACTGCCAGATCATTTCCTTTCCCAAATCCTGATTTTCCTTAAAAACCCTGGTGCTTCCAACTCCCATTCTCAGGTACTTGGTACCATGCAGTGCAAAGGACCAGGGAGGCTTATGTGAACAGAACTATGAGGGAAAGAATTCAGTGATCTATTGACAGATCTGATTTGGTCATTTTGCATTCTCTTAGAAAAGAAAATGTTCAGGTTCTGGTTAAAAAGAAAAGGTTTAAAAAGAACAGGAAGAAATTTAATGGTTGAAAATAGGCATGTATGAGTTGCATGGAAACATCTGATTTTGGAGAATTGTATCCTTAATGGGTTTACTCTGGTAGCTGATCCTGTTTATCTGCCATGCTGCAGTTAATATCAAATGCCAAATGCCTAAATCTTACATTGTTATAATAACAAGTGTTAGTTTCTATAGGAACTGTTACCTCCCCCAGCTTTGTGCAAGTAATGCATTAGATGTAGCATTGGAAGTAAGAGCTGCTGTTACTGAGATCAAGTTACTCTTTCTTCAGCAAGTGGTATCCAGCTTTAGGCCAGCATGTCTGATGCTGCTTCATCTTGTACATAAGAAGTATTTGTTTATTCTTATATCTGCATGTCTTACCCTGATGGTTTTATCCTGTCACCACCCTGTGACAGAGTAAAATGTTAATTGAGTTTTCAGAAGAGAGACTGGAACTTTACTTAAATTAAATGCCAGCCAACAGACAAGGGTGAGTTTTTGGCAGGGTCAGGAGCTGAGCAGAGATTTTGTCTCTCCCAGTTTGTGTCATGTTCTCTAGGACACCCATCTAGCTGTCAATGCTTATGTTTTCTCACTGGAACTACCAAGTAAAAAGTCTGTTAACAACCAAGATGATGACAATTTCAATTTTATAGATGGATTTATATATGATAGGTTTTCTTGCTTGAAGAATGCCCATACATAGGTGCATTTCTGCTCAATCAGAAGAGTTTTGCATCTATTTTTCCTGCCTTCACTTTTATCTGACAAGGCAGACAGGTGAGCATGATAATGTGGTACAGGTGATTGCACTTCTTTTTCTGCAGAAAGGCTGAATTTCTCTTCCTTTGTACCCTTGTGTCAGTTTCAGGGACAAATAGTCCCTCAATTTTCCTAAACATGGAAATTCATTACTGAAGTGTTGAGTATTGCTGTCCTGAAACTGAGCTGTGGCCAAATTAAGAAGGTATATATTCAATAACCCTTTGGTCTGAGGTCCCTGCTGTGCTACAGGAACATGATGTACCAAGAAATGAATTTGAGCTTTTTTAGTGGTTTTTCCTTTAAAAAGGTGCGGGAGTTCCAGTTTCTTGCCTGAACTGTTCAGCTTAAGAAATTTTCCAGCGTTTGAAGTGATGACAGATCCCCACAGTATGCATATGGCATTCTGCTGCTTTCTGTCCAGAAGTCCTGAGGTGCTGCGTATTTATCAAGTTCAGCTTTTACAGCACCTCTGTGAGGTGGAATTATCATCCTTTGTCAGATGGGAAGGCAGCAGGATGTACAGTCATCTGCCCCAAATCACCTGTGTCAAGAGAGGAGTGGATTCCTTCCTGCCCTAAATTCAAAATCATCCTTTCATGAAAGTGAATTTGTGATATAGACACAGGTGATGTTGTTACCCATTGAATCATTTAGGGTTGGAAAAGCCCTCTGAGATCATCAAGTTCATTAACCCAGCATTGCCAAGTCACCACTAAATCCATGTCCCCAAGTGACACATCCACATGTTTTTTGAACAGTTCCAGGGACAGTGATTCCCTGGCACAGCCTAAATATTCTCAAGTAAGAAATGCTGCCTTCCTAACCAGATTTTTCATAGGCAGCATGCTGACAGCTCTCAGTTTGTTTTATTTCAGTGATGGACCAATTCAGTGCTGAGATGGCTGAACTCATCCCTCCTGTAAGCCAGGCTCTGCACAGGGGGCCCGCTGACATAATAAACAATTGCTCTCTATAGCTTTAGTAATGTGAGCATTAATATTGATCCAGCACTGACTTCTCTAACGACCAAAAAAAAATGTATCTGTTATCTTGAGAAACCTCCCAAACAGCTCCAGTCTCCTTTCATTACAGGGGAGAGTTATGAGGGCAGATGGCTGAGGTGATATCCATTTGACCTGTAGATGCTAACTCGGGCTGGATCATTAATAAGGTGGCTGGAGATAGGGAGAAATGGCAGAAAAGAGAGTTAAAAAGCAATCCCATGCACAAAGGATGGCGTGTCCAGAAGTGCTGGGTGGCAAACGAGATGGACAGAGTTGAGGAAGTGGCCGTGTGGTTGTCAATGCTCATCACCAAGTCAGGCAGCAAACACTTAAAAGCTGATGTTTTTCCATATTTAGTTCCTGCTCTAGTGTGAATCCTTTGGGAGGAAAAAGAGCCGTAGGTCTTGAACTCAAGATAGAAATTTCACTTTCTCTAATTAACTGCTCCCCCCACAAAAAAAAAAAAAAAAAAAAAAAGTGCTTCATTGTTTTCTGCCACAGCTGTGGTGGCTCAGGTTTGAAAGCCGCTGCCTGGCAGAAAACCAGTCCTTGCTGAGGATCAGACTGTGGCCTTGTTCCAAGAGAAATTTGGATTTCATTTGACCACGATAGGATTCCAGATTGTCATCTGAGCATGTCTGAAAAGTGGTGAATGTGTGTCAGTAGTTAAGTGCTCATGAACTTCCTTAGTCCCTGGATTGTTCAGGACTGACCCAGGCAATTTCTTCCAGATGTTTTGGGGAATCCAAGTCCATATAAAAGGGATGGTAATGCTTCTGCTTCCTTACTAAGTTGTCTTTGTGGCTTGCAGGAATGTGCATGAAAGCTGGAGCCAAGACACCCCTATTTTTTGTCTCACCTCTACAAACTGCACTTTAACCTTTCTGCCCTTCCCTGGCACCTCCACATAAGATCACAGAAACTTCGTGGGCCCGCTGCAAACTTTACTTGGCCTTATTAAAAAAAAAATAAGCATTGCTTTTTTTTTTATTGTACAGAACTCCAGTCCCTGTTCTCCAAAGCTCCTCTGAAATTGTTTTTTTGCCTTTGATCCAGCAGCTGCTGGTATTCTGCAATCCTGAGTATGTAAAACATGAGAAGCACCTTGGGATAGGAAGGAGTTATAAAAATATGAAATATTACAGTGCCCTCCCGTGAGATACAGTGTAAGAGAGGGGCTGTTTAAATGGACACTGGGCAGAAATATTTAGCAAATAAATGTTCTGATTTTTCAAGTAAATGTAAATTTTTTACTGTTGCAGTAGTTTATTTTCCACTATATTGACTCTTTTTATCCCCATGTTTCTTGTATTAAAATGGTTAATACTCCTATCTCTAAAGTCTGTATCATCAAACCCTATCTTTCCTAATATTTTAATTTGGCTACACTTTTCATCTTGTGGCTGAGGCAGAAGATTTCTCTAAATCCCAATTTTAAAGTATGATGTTTGTTTTAAATTCTGTCTCCTACTTTTTCAGTAGGAACTCTCAGTGCTGAAGTAGGTGGAATGGGGTTGGGAGGGAATTGCTCAGTAGCAACCAGTGCTGTGTGACATCTGATGAATGCTGATTCTTCATCCCCCAAACCTTCTGAGCAGGTGAATGCAGCTGATTTCTGCAGCAGCTTAAACAGAGATTGAAATTACTTCCATGATGGGGAAGCAGATTTTTTTTTTCCCCATAGCAGGTGCAGGCTCAGTCCACAGTGATTTCTCAGTTATACTCTAACTTTGCAGTTTAAAAAATTTAATGTCAGTGCCCAGCCAGGCAAAACCTAACTCCCTAACATTTCTGTTTTTCACGGAAGGCTAAGACTTTATCCTCAGGCAAAGTCTCCTCTCTGGGCTGGCTGCTGTAAATCCTCTGGGCCCTGGCAAAAGCCAGACTTGCTAGCTCATTTTACTTAATTTGTGATGCTGGCAAGATTTGTGCTGCAGCCCAGGGCTCTTGACTCAACTCTCCTAAATCAGAGCATTGACACATTACAGTAGAGAAACACCAGCACAGAAAATAAACTCCTTGAAAAGAGAGATTTCAGAAAGATGCTGTCTTACTGAGTTTTAACTAGTGTTTAGTGGAATGTTTCAAGTTTCTTGGTGCTTTCTTTGTTAAAGCCACCTGCTCATTAAGAAGTTGGTTTTTAGCCACTGTCCTCATTAATGTTTTTTTCTCTATATTTCATGTGAGAATCTTAGGGCACTGGATATCTTTCCTCAGAAACCCTGCTAGACAAAATGTCTTGAGGTTTTACAGGTGGGTAAACAGAAACTTGGGGTAAAATGAAACGAGGTTGTGTAGGAATGTTAACCAGCAGAGGTGTAATGATGTAATTACTGCAAATACGAACGTGTCAGGTTAATGCCTGTGTAGACATTCTTATTCAGGACTAAGAATCCTTTTTCTTGCTTGGATAATTCCATTTTGAAAGTGAGGAAGTGTATCCAAGAGGATAAAGTGCTTGGCTGTGGTTGTGGAGATCAGAGGTTCTCTTTTTAAATCTACTGTGGATTTATTGGGAGATCTCAAGTGAATTTTCTCCTTTCTCTGCACCATAATGTCATGTGTGGGTCTGAAGATTGTGTTGTATGTTGGGGAAAAAAATTGTTATTGAACAACAAAACAGAGCAGTCATACAGGTGGCATCCACACTGGTTTGGAAGAGTTGATGTCTGATGTCTACACTGTATAGATTTCAGGTTTATCTTGTTTTCAGAAGCTGGTTTTTGGTCTCACAGCCCAAATGCTCACTCGCTCTGGAGCATGTTAGTTGGATTCCTCCTTCATTTTGGTTTCACTGCTGCAGGAAGCTGGCATACGCACTCCAGGATTGTCCCACGATGCAAACAAAACAACAGTGAGGGAGATGATGGGGAAATGCATTTCAGAGGCATGTTTCTGATCTGAACCAGCACACACACGCAATGCTGGGGTGTTCCCATACAGTCAGGGCAGATAATGTCCACCTGCAGCAGCTCTTAAGATGCTATCAGTGACAGAACCTGGCAGGTTGAATGGGGCTTAGTCCTCTGCTTTAACCTTCAGCCTGTGCTGCTTCAGGAGGAATAAACTAGTTTCAGGAAGATGTTTTCCTAGTATTTAATCTGCAGTCAAATATTATGTGATATATAGGCAAGAAAGACAGTTCTGGTTAAGTTTACTTTGACATTTTGCTTTGACTCTGTGTTACAGCAAAAAATGCTTCAACCTCTTTCCATTTATTTAAAAATGAATGAAGAAGTTATTGGGGTGGTTTTGGGTAGAACTGACACTTTAAGCCTGTAAACTCTGTCATTGGTGAGCTCTACCCTCCTCTCCTTTGCTCACGGGTCCAGTGTTACACTGCAATGAGAGCACCTGCCACTTCCAGTGGTGGCTGATGTGAGACAGGAGGTGCCACATGTTCCTTCCAAGCAGACCAACAAGAAGCCCTTAGGTGGCCAGTTGTCTCTTCTGGACTGAGCTGCACATGAATATTTGCTCCAGTGCTTGTTTGTTTCTGTAAAACACGTTTCAATTATCCTAACGCTTTTCTGAATGTTCTTTGTTACAGAAGAGGAAGAGGAGCAGGTTCCTACCGATGGAGGTACATCTGCAGAGGCCATGCAGGTTCCACTGGAAGAAGAAGGAGATATGGAAGAGGATGAGGCAATTAATGATGAGAACTACTTGAGCAAGAGACCATTAGAAAGTCCTGATGCTGAGGAATTCCCACCTGTGAAAAGGCCAAAACTGTCTGTTTGCAAAGGGGACGCCTTGGATGGAACTGTGGAACCACGTGAGCCTCTTAGCTCAATAAATACACAAAAAGTACCACCAATGCTTTCTCCAGTTCACGTTCAGGACAGTGCAGACTTAGCTCCCCCTTCTCCAGAACCACCAATGTTGGCTCCCATTGCAAAACCCCAAGTGCAGACCCCCAAAACTTTAGAGGCAAAGCCGTTTGTACCCAAAACAAAATCCAAAACAAGTTCTCCAGGACAAAAGACAAAATCACCGAAAACTACACCCTCACCAGTGGTAGCTGGGAGTCCCATTTGCTCACCAAAAACTGGATCCAAAGAAAAAAAGTCACCAGGTCGTGCCAAGAGCCCAAAAAGTCCCAAAAGTCCAAAGGTTCCTGCTCACGTTCCGCAACCACCCGTGAAGCCTGAAACACCGAGTAAAACTCCTCTGGCTGCATTGAGTGAGAAGATAGGAAAGGAAAATATTCAAGTGAAACAGGGACAGACACCACCTGAGCCTGCCCCCAAGCCAAATATGGACAACCAGGTGAAGAAAGTCCCAGTCATGGACAAGACCATCGATGATTCCATTGATGCTGTGATTGCTCGTGCATGTGCAGAACGAGAACCGGATCCCTTCGAGTTTTCCTCGGGGTCTGAATCTGAAGGGGAAATTTTTACCAGTCCTAAAAGACTTTCTATTTCAGAGTCTACAACTCCTAAACCTTCTGTTCCTGCCAATAATGCAAATAAGGCAGGAGCAACTCCAATACCTGCCTCAGGTGGGACTTCAAGTTCAGACATTTCATGGACAATGGATGACTCAATTGATGAAGTCATTCGGAAGGCAAACATGGGGACACCTTCTAATCCACCTACCAACTTCACTTATTTCTCCTCTCCTTCTGCTTCACCTCCAACTCCGGAGCCTCTTCTCAAAGTCTATGAGGAGAAAACCAAGTTGGCTTCATCGACAGAAGTGAAAAAGAAATTGAAAAAAGATCTGAAAGCTAAAATGAAGAAGAAAGAAAAACAAAAAGAAAAAGATAAAGAGAAGAACAAGGAGAAAAATAAGGAGAAGGAAAAGAACAAGGAGAAAGATAAAGACAAGGAAGGAAACAAGGAAGCAAAGTTTCAGTGGAAGGAACTACTCAAAGAGGATGATCCTGATCCGTATAAATTCAAACTAAAGGACTTTGAGGATGCTGACACAAAAGTAAAGTTGAAAGATGGCAATACCAAAAAAGAGAGAGAAAAACATAAAGATAAAAAGAAAGAGAAAGAGAAAGGCAAAAAGGACAAGGATAAAAAAGACAAAGAGAAACTCAAAGATAAGGGTAAGGAAGATAAGATAAAGGTGCCATCAGCACCTCTTGTGTTACCTCCCAAAGAAATGTCTATGCCCTTGTTCAGCACACCATCTGCCATGAGGCTTCCCAGCATGTTACCTTCCTTGTCTCCCATGTTACCTGAAAAACTATTTGAGGACAAAGAGAAACAAAAAGAGAAGAAGAAGGACAAAAAAGAGAAGAAGAAAAAGAAAGAAAGGGAGAAGGACAAAGAAAAGGAAAAGAAGGAGAAGGAAAAGGAGAGGAAAGAAAGAGAAAAGAAAGAGAAAGAAAAGGAGAAACACAAACATGAAAAGGTAAGCTGGTTGGATGAGTTGAGATTGCACACTTGCTTGAAGAATCCACGTGGATTCCTGTATTTGCTGCTGAGCATTGTCCAAGAGCTTTGAGAAGTGTGGTTACAGGTTAATAAAGACAGCTCAAAAGAAGGAGTCCACCGAGAGCTTCAGATATTGTCCCACCTCTTTGGAAAACTCAACAGTGGAATTCTAGTTCTGTGAATATGAAATGTGAGATTGTCCTGGCTTTTTTCAACTCACCTTTCATTTGGAAAAGCTGAGGCTCAGACTCAACAGCAGCACACACAGCAAAGGGATGCAGTGTTGTGATGCAGAAAGTTTGTTCTTTAGTTTTCCACTAGAAGGGCAGCAACCCTATACCTTTCATATAAACTTTAAATTTTGTTTCTAAAAGTCTGAGGTATGCTTCAAAGTTTGTAGAAGCTTGGAAATTCCCAAGTGGACAGAAATGAGAAGCAGACTGCCTTGAAATAAATGTTATCTCACATGCTCAAAAGAGTTGCTGAGATTTCTCTTAGCATATCTGCCCCCTTGTTGCTCCAATTCGTTTGAAGTAAGAAAATTATTTTCAAATTATGGTCTAAGTGTTCAAATGTCACCTTTTGTTTCGAGTCTTATGCTTGAGAGACAGAAGGGGAGAGCTAATTTTCAAGGGGGATTGAGCTCCTTCCATTCCTGTAACTCTCACTGATGTACATCAGCCAAAGATAATTTCTTCTTTCCAATATCACCTAATCTTGAGAATATATTTAATATTTAAGAAATGAAACCACCATATTTGCATGTTATCAGATTTGAAATCCCATTAGAAGCAGCTCCCCTAATTCAGGATTTGCTCTAATTTTTTTGTCACTTCACCTTATAATATGCATTAAATTGTTAATATTGAAAAGAAAGAAGAAAAGAAAGAGATTGTCTTCCTGTGTGATAACCTTGGATACAAGAGTTCCTAAATCTCTATCCTTAGCCTTAGGAAGAACTGTGTGAGTGCCAGTTTTACCAAGATGCTCTTTACATCGTGTTTTGAGTGTAATACTTGGTTTGTACAAGCTCAGATTTGGGATATTCCTCAGTCTCACCCTTACACTACCTGCTGGACTTGCAACAATGTGCTGATTTCAAAATTTGATATATTTTTGAAGTTGACAAATGTTTTTTCCATGCAGAGTCTGGGTGATGTGGAGACTGAGGTTTGTCTGCTGTGGGTGGTTTGGTGATTGACAGGGTGGTGGCCCAGTTGTCCATGATAATTTCATGTCTGGTTTTAGACTGCAGCAATACTCACAGATTCCCCATTTTATCTTGTTTACCCCTTGTGCCTGATCTGTTTTGGCAGTATTTTGTTAAGAATTTCTGCTGAGATTTCTTTATTAAGTTAAACATGGGTGTATGTAATATAGAGGCAATGAATTGCTTGCTTTCCATACATTTAGTTTTGCATTTCTTCTGCAGGTGTCTGTGTCAGGTTTGCTTTTAGAGTGATAAACAGGCACATAAACAAATACAAAGTGGTAAAGCTTCAGTATAGATTCACCATATATATATATATATATATATATATATATATTAGGAAAAGGAATTCAACACCAATAAAAACTTGGACAAATTAAATTGACAGGGTTGCCCATTACCTTGGCAAAAAGTCCCTGTCAAAAGATAAACTTTAAAGCTAGAATGCATGAAAGAGTCCCCAGATAGAATTAAAATTTAAACTGATTCTTGAGAGATAAGCTTTTTTTAAATCCACCTCTTTGCTGCAAGTCAGGATTTTAAAAATAAATTTCCCCTTTAAATCTCTTGAGCGATTTTCATTTTTTGCAAGGCCGCACTGCTGGTGTCCTGGAAAAATGGAGAGTTAGAGCTTTATCAGTTGGTGCCCTGAGGTATGTGGCAAAGAAGCTAAATCCTTGAAGATTAGCAAAAAAAATGCAGCACATGGCAATAAGGGGCTTATATGACTACTAGTATTAGTTCAGGTGAAAGAAGTATTGCTTATACATAAAACTGGACAAATCCACTGACAATGTATTTTTAGTTAGCTACAAAGGAGTCTTATATTGCTGGACTTTACCTCTTTGGTGATTTGGGAAGCTTAGTAATCCACTGTAAATGCTCTTCTGCTGGCCCCAATTCCCAGTATTACTCCAGAATGCTGCTCTTTCGTTTTAACCCCTAAAAGTACATGTTTCCTTAATTTAGCTTTTAGATCACACAATGACTTATTTAGCCAGCAGTTGTGCTGCAAGAGCAAATGATCAAGTTACAGCTTGGATGTTTAATCTGCCGCAGCGCGTCCGCCTCGGAGATGTAAGCACAACCTGGGAGATGAGTTTGTGGGCTCACTGCATTTTCAGCTTCTGATAGTCAGGAGAAAATAATCAGAGTCCCATTTCTAATATTGTTGTAGTTAAACAAAAGACTGACTCAGCTGCAATGTTCCCATTTTTGAGCCTTGTTGTAGTTATTACCTAAGTGCACATCCTATCCTGTTGGGTGGTGGAGGCTTTTTATCAAGTTTTTCCTGGAATTTTGCCCCAGGCTGCTGAAAAATACAGAGCAGCCAACAGAACACTGCATAAATGGCAGAAAACAGGAGCTGAAGGCTTCATGCTGGCAGTGTTTGGTGGTGGCACCAGCGAGGAGAAGCTTTGTCTTAGGGCTTGCCTGCAGCTCCATGACCTGCAGTGGTGTTGGGTGCTGCCCTCAGAGCCAGAAAAGGAGATCTGGGGCACTGCCTTGCAAGCTCCACCAAATAAAAAGCAAACACTTGGGGCAGTTACACCCCACTTGTACTCCAGAGATTACCAGGCATGCTGTAGAAGTGACTGAGCAGCTCAGGGAGCAGCTGCTGACCCAGTTTCAGCTAACCTTAATAAGCTGAGCTGGAAACTAAAGTAGTTGAGGAACTGCTTTGTGAGAAATGGAGCCATCCTTGCATCAGGGCAGGGTTTGCCAGAGCTGCCCCAAGACCAAGCTCTGCAGGATGTAACTGTGAACGCTTCTTAGTTTTCTCTCTGGTCTAATGATGTAAACCCTACACACAAACCCACGTTGTGGAAAGATGCTTCCTCTCCTCTTGTATCAAAGGATTAGATTTAGCATTGTGGTGGAGCCCTGTTTTCCTCTCCCAGCAGACTGTGATATTGGTATCTGAGCATTAAGAAGTGGTTTATGTGCTTTTCTTCTGCCCTGTGAGCCCACACCACCATTGTTTAGATTAGTACCAAGGACCTTTATAAATGACTTGGGCATGACTCTGTGCTGTATGCTTGGAGCTGCAGCAGCAGTGCCCATCCTAAGACATTTTGTATTGAAAACAGGTAGTAAAGAAGGAGGAGAAACCTGCAGGAAAAGAGGCAAGATAGCCTCTGCAAAGCCATACTCCTGAGTCTCCAGTACCCAGGGTTCAGTTTCAGTCTCTAAGCAGTGAGTGATGTTACAGGTTAAGATGCTGGGAAAACAGAGAAAAGACTCAAATGGAAGATGGCAGTGAAAATGTTGCAGGCATTAGAAGCTTCAAAGGAAAAAAAGCTCTTGCAACACTCCAGGGGAATGACGTAACAAAAAATGGTTCTACATAAACAAAGAGTGGAGAGAAGCCTGTGAAATCAACTAATCCATATCCATGGAGAGCTGTATTACAAAGCACAGTTCACTGTGTCAGAACAGGAGCACCACTCAGGCTGCTCTCCTTCTCTCTCTGGCCTAGACATCTTCTAGAGAGCAGCTCCAGTTCTTTTGCCAAAATGCATGGCACGAGATTTTGTTATTACCTTTCTCAAAGGAAGTCCCACTTGAGCTCTCCCACTCTGGCCTGCTCTCCCACACTGCTTTCAGTGCTTTGCATTGATTGTTTGCTCTCCTTTTTTTCTGTGAAAGCTGTATGAAACTGGAGATTTGATCAGGTTTCTATTTAGTGTATGCATATTAGTTTTGTCTCTAAAGTTCCTGGAGCATATTCAGCCAAGTGGTTGTTTTATTAAATATGGTGACACACATGCTCAAAATGAGATCAGTCTCCATCTCTCTCTCTCTCTCTCTTTTATATATATATATATATATATATATAATGTATATACACTTGTCATATATGGATATAAGTTGAGTAATGAATGCCTGGAGAATCATTACAGTGTCAGCTGTAGCACCTGTGGTCATTCTGTACAGGTTTTGCAAACCAGTAGCTCAATGGGAGTTGGTAATTTTGTCATATACTGGTTCTATAAGTTCAAGGACATACTGAAGTGGTCTAAACTCCACCAGATACCAAGATTGGAATCCCAGGCTACTTGAAAAATAGTCATTAAAAACCTCAGCCTAATTGCAGTAAAATACAGGGGCTGTTATGCCTGTGTGGATAAGAACTTTCATAAAGTATTCAGTGTTGGTGAATTCAGCTTGGAGTTTATTTGTCTCTCCTTTTGATTCAAGAGAGCCATGGTCCATTTATACGATGAACCTGGGAAATAATTAAATTTAAATCTCAGAAAAATGTGCAAACACCAATGGGTGCCTAACAAGTTTGAGTACTAAGATCAAAGCATTCCATGTCATTGTTTAGAAACAAACTGGGAAGTTTTATGTCTCTAGAAAAGTATTTAATCAGGAAGATTTGCTGACAAATTGTATCAGGAAATACAAATGCAGCAAAATTTCAAGCTGATTTTTTAATTTTGAGTTTGTATTTGTGAATTGCTGTAGCTGGGACTCCCTGCACACCAAGACCAATCCATGCCGTGGGACGAAGTGTGAGAGAACAGTGATTAGTCTGTCGTAGTTTTGTCTCATTAAGTCGATATACTCTGGTTAAATCCATCAGTGCTTTCATGTAATTAATATATTTTGGGAATCTGCTTGCAGTCTTTGATTGATGATTGTGTTCCCCTGTACAGATAAAGGTGGAACCAGTTGTTCCAGCTCCATCACCGGTTATTCCTCGGCTGACTTTACGAGTGGGCGCAGGCCAAGACAAGATGTAAGTACAAATAAATCCATCTGTGAGGTGTATGCTCACCACAGTCCATCCTCTGGCACTTGTGGGAGCTCTTCTTTTCAGTGAAAAAAGTTTAAATCAGCAGCAAATTACATTTAAACAGCAAAGTGTATTCTCCAAGTGAGACCCATCACCTTCCATCCATCCTACTGTGTGTCCCATTCCATGTCTTTCTAGGGCATGGATTACAGGACTCCATCTAGGCTAGTGTGATGCCTCCAGTGACATTTAGTGAGGTTTCTGTAATGGATGGTTATCCTGAGTGTAACCTACAGCTAAGTTTCACAACACTCCCCAGCTAACAGTTGTTTTATGCTTTAAAACATAACAGTTGGAATTCCTTTATACACATCTGTTTTATTATAACTGTTGATGATTATTCATGAGTGTACCTAACGCATTTCTAGTGCTGGTTCATTAGCTCCCTAATTACTGGGTGCTGCTGTACAAATAATAGTTACTTTGTACTGGATGAGCATAAATAGGGTGATCCCTATCCTGAGATCATCCAGCATAAACAGGAGGCTGGAGAGGCTGGGGAAACCATGCGTCACCAGCCTTCTTAGGCTGGTCCTGGGTTGTACTGAAGGGTTTCTTTTAATCAGGCTTTTCGTGTTGATTTCATGGCACAAAGCACACTTTCATGTCCAATGGTAAACGTGAGCACCACACAGATCTTTCATTTCCATTCCTCACATTAAATACTGCTAATGAAGTTGTTTCTCTTTTAGAGCCATTATGAACTAAAACCCCTAATCACTAATTTTTCTGCTCTAGAAGTTATATGGGATTTTGATGATTATTTTCTTTTTCTCTCTTGTCCTACTTCTCCCCACTAGGTAACCATGGTTTTTACTGCTTTGAAGCTGCTAAGGGACTTCAGTCACCCTTTGGTTTCTAAGGGACACCCACACCCCATTTTTGCTTTCTTCCTTTCACAGTATTTGAGTGTCATCTAAAATTTCTGTGCCACAGGTTGCTGTACAAAGTTCCAGCTTTCTCAGAATACTTGTCTGTCCTGCTGAGTATGATTTGAATGTGCATGGCTGGACATGCTGTCCCTTGAAAGCCCATAATTCCATTTTCCTCTTTGAGGAGCCATGGATACTTTTAAATTATGCTTTTTCAAGGACTGTAGAGTGCTTATATGGGGGAAATTACCTCATAATGTTCAAGGCAGAACTGAATTAAAGTTCTGAAGCCATGCTTTAGCACCAGTTATCTTCCAACCTTACCTCACCACTGTGTTTCTCATACCCACACACGTTTTGAGAGGGGACTTCAGACTCCATCTGTTTTCTACAAATTAATCATGTGGGTGCAGCATTGTCATCCCTGCCAGCCCTTAGTGGGTCTGAGATACTGACATCTTGTTTCATGGGCTTTTGGGAAACTCAGTTTTATTCCAGATTCGTTTTTGCCTCTTTAGTGGCACCTTGCCCCCCACTGAGGATCTCATAACAGGCAGAAAAAAAAGCTGTTTGATGTACTATAGTAAGAGAAAGTTAAACATATGTTTCATCTGTGTTAGTAATGAGGTTCTAAATATCTGGCAATTACAAAAATCTTGTGTTTCAATTAGCCTGTCTCTGGAGTTGACAGGAATGGGATTGTTTGAGGATACCATGAATCTCCATGGAAAGGTGCAAGGAAAATTTTTAGGGATTCCTAGAATTTGATATGAGTAGAAACTAGATGGAGAAATCAGCTATTTCAATTACTCTGTTAGAGAGAAGAGCTATTTGGAGGCTTTTGGAAGTACTCAAATACCTGTTAATTGGAAGTTAATTTGTTTGGGGGAACTTCATATAGAACATCCTTTATAGAAGCACTTACAGATCTTCATGAGGCCACAGGGCTTTCAGGTGTCTGAAGCAAAAGTGTCAGATTGATGGTGCATGGAATGGAGATTGACATCACACCATAAACTCAGCACAACCCCAGCACAAGCTGACTGAGTAACTCAGCAATGGTGAGCAAAATGCCTTTGCAGAGCAGTGAGCAGCTGGAGCTCTTCAACCCAGAGAAGTGAAGGCTGTGGAGAGACCTTAGAGCCCCTTCCAGTGCCTAAGGGGCTCCAAAAAAGCTGCAGAGAGACTTTCTACAAAGGCATGGAGTGACAGCATATGGGGGAATGGCTTCAATGACAGAGGGCAGGGTTAGATGGGATATGAGGAAGAAATTATTCCCTGTGAGGGTGGGGAGGCCCTGGCACAGCTGCCCAGAGAAGCTGTGGCTGCTCCATCCCTGGAAGTGTTCAAGGACAGGCTGGACAGGGCTTGGAACAACCTGGGACAGTGGAAGGTGTCCCTGCCCATGGCAGGGGGTTGGAACTGGATGATCTTCAAGGTCCCTTCCAACCCAAATCACTCTATGATTTTATAATTTTGCTTCTTGATTCCTCTGCTTGGACCAGTGTACAAAGCAGTGGTGGCAGCAGCAGGAAAGTCTTTTCTCTTTTGTTAGTGAATAAAAGTACTTATTTCTCCCAGATTCAAAGTGATACCTGCATTCAGGCTTGTCTGGAGTGCAAATACCCTTACAACATGCGTCAGCTCAAAAGAAGTGGCTATTAACAACATTGGGTTAATAGACATGAAAATGTATTATTGCTGAAGGATGGACAAACCAATATTGGAAAAACTCTCCTACTTAAGAGTTTTTTTGCAAATGTTTTAACTGCACAGTAAAACAAGAAGAAAGTAGATTATTATCAAAGCATTTCCATCTTAGTTGTAAACAATTACAGCAATAGTTGCATGGATGCCACATTAGAAGAAATTTACTGGATTCCATTCTAATGCAATTAGAGCTAATTTTGTTCTTTAAATGAATAAAAGGTCAGCTAGTAAATCTAGTTTATCTCAAGTCCAGGCTTCAATAAATTGTTTTATTTAATTTGTTGTAAAAGATCTTATCCTTAATGGGCCTTGCTCTTATTGGTTTGCTTAGGTTCTAAAATATTTATGACCACGTTTTTAGATATGATTTGAATGATATGTTGGAAGGGTTTTTCACTTTTTTTTTTTTTTTCTCCATTCCAGTGTTATCAAGGTAGATTGCTAACTGAGTTAGTATAGGAAGGAACTAGAGATGCTATCTTTTTTCAAAATAAAACAAGCAAAACAAAAAACATACTTTTAAATTTTAAATGAACTGCAAATGATGAGTAGGGTTTAATACTTTTATTCAATTACATCATGGCTTCTTTTTTATCTTGTTATTTTTCTTAAGCACTATCATTTTTCATACGCATAAGTTGGGGGTTTTTTTTAAATCATATCTATTGATAAGGTGTTGACATTCCAGCTACTACTACAGCTGACATAAACTTCAGCAAAAGTACATGCTGTAATGTTTGATACTTCTGATAAATTTATTCTACATTTAAATATGGCTTTTAAGAAAAAACACATGGCTGCTGACACTAATGCCAGACCACAAAGCACACTACTACTCACTGGGTGCTGTTTCAGTATTTCTGTACCCTGGAAGCAGGATATATGTTTTTTGTGAAATCAGGTCTCCAAATTTACCTCAAATTTCAGACTTTTGCTTCAGACCCATATCATAACTCTGCCATCAGCAGGGAATCTGGAAAGCAGACAGGAAGAAGGGGAAAGACAGGCATTTTAACAATGTTTAACTGGTAAACTTGACCTGCTGCTCTAATGAAATTGCCCCTTGTCTTCTATATTTTTTAAGTGAGTAGATACATGACTGTCTCCAGAAACAAATCACACACATGCTCAGATATGTATGTGTTTGTGCCTATAAAAATGTATATTAAATAACCTATAGACTGTAAGATAAAATCCTAAAAGGATTAAGGGATGAAAAAATTTTTGTTACCCAGATACTTAATTGGCCCCACTAAAAATCTTAATTATTTGATAGGATATTATCAGTCCAAGACCAACTTATTTTTGTGTGGAGGCTCATTCAGCTGCATGATACCCCCATGAGAAAAGCCATGAACAGAACCAGCTGATATCCTGTGTAGAGGATCTCAGAACCAAGGGTCAAGATAGAGAAATTATCCTGTGATCATAGATGTCACCTCTCTGTGTAATATCAATGACTCAGAAGAACATTTTTGGGTCTAGGAGTACAGGAGAACCTAGTTTATTGCACCAAGTTTCTTGATTATCCATCTAAGAACTTCTACGACCCACACAGGGAAGAATTTTTGCCCAATATCCAATCTATCCCTGTCCTCTTTCAGTTCTATTTGCTCAAGAATTTGTTATTTGAAGTGCAGCACAAAATTGCTGTAAATCAGTTGTTCACTTATACTTTTTGAAATCCCACAGAACTATATAATCTCACCTGTAGCATGCAGAGTGCCACTAAGTGTATGTTCACCAAAAAGAGATGCCTTAATGAGGGATCTTCTAACTACAACAAGCTTAATTTACAAAAGAGTTGAGTTGCAAACTCTCCAGAGATTGAATTTTCTTGGGAAAACTGCACACACACACATACACAATCAGACTTTAAAAGGTCATGGCACCAAGGGAGGAGAGAAGAAGAAGGTTTTAACAAATACATCCATATGCTTCTTATTGACCTGGCTGAAGAAAGAAATTAGGCAAGGACTGTGTTGGTGCTCCCCACAGCTCACTAGGGATCTGAGTTGCTGCTGTAACATGAATATGTGTTCTTTTAAAACTGTTCAAGCTCTATGTGAGTTGTGGAAGGAAAAGCTGGATATCCAAGACTTTGCTGCTATTTTGAGTTAAACTAGAATCCAGCCCTGTGCAATTTCCAAGAATTTGGAAACGCAATTGTTACAGAATCATATTCAGGAGCTTCAGTTTTTAATAGGGTTGTTCTCATACAGATAAATCAGAGGGTGTGAAGAAACTTTTGAACTTTGGGTGCAATTTAGTGGAGTGCTAGCCAGGCTTTGATAATTTACATTATTGTCTTCGCAGTGTTTGCCCACAAAAGCTGAATAATGGGGTTCATTAAGCTCCCTGTACAGGCATATCCAAATTGTTTGCCTCCAGCCTTGGCTCTCTACGTGTGGCTGGGGAGGGAAGGATTGGCTTTTTATTGACTTGTCAAGCCTTAGGTTTGCATTACCAGCCAAGTAGCTCATGACCCATTCCATTTATTGCACGGTTTTGTGGTGGGGAAACAGGTAAAGGAATCCTGCTGGAAGCCCCTCCTTCCACACGTTCTGATGAATAAGGGCAGTGTTTGGAGCAGTCAAGGCACCGTGACCAAAGCCTAGGACAGACGGAGTGGCAGCAGCATGGGGCTATTGTGGGACACAGCTGTGGGCGGTGTTGGTTACCCTGCGAGACGTTGCTTATTCAAGGGAAAGCTCCGGAGGAGAATTCATTGAGGAATTAAAGAGGAGGAGGGGGAAAAAAAAAGTGATACTTCAGGGAGAAAAATGGAGAAGGGCTAACCACTGTTTGGGAAAATTAAACAATAGAGCGCAAGCAGTAAAAGTCTGTGTTTATTGCTGTGCTAATGGGCATCCCAATTAATTTAGCAGGGAAAGGCCATGTTAACTGTGCATTGACAGAACTACTGCTCTGGGTGTCAGTCCAACTTCTGCTGTAAAAGAGCATGTAATGGTGAAATCATTTTTGATATGATCAATAGACCACCTAAGTGAGGAGGCAGAGTAATGAAAAATGATCTTGCTCCTCTCCAAGGTGTGCTGAAGGAATTCTAGTGATCTTTACAGCTTTCATCAATCTTTGTGAGTGCATTTACTGACATACCCACATTTCTCTGTTCTGTGGTCTTTTAAATTATAAGAGCTGGAGGACTGATTTTTGGTACCTTTTTAAATGCTGAATGTATCTTAATGAAGATACTGTCTCAGCTATGATTCATATCCCTTTCCCAATTGTTCTTTTTTAGTGTAACATATTGGCCCAAATCCTGCTGTAAAATCCCCATGTGTGGTCCTGTATTCATCCAAAAGGCTCTTTCACTTTGGTGGAGGTTCCCCAGCCTCTCCCTTGCTGCAGGATTGCAGCTTTTACATGAAGAGAAGAAAAAAAAAAAAAGTATCTCTTTTACCAAACCAAGTAAATGATCATTTTTGTTTATATTTCTAGAGGTGATTTAACACAGCTTTTTCTTCCTTGAGCATGAATTAAATTTACAACTTCAGATGTAGTCCCTAGGTTTTTTCTTCATTTTATTTTTTTTAATTACTGAAGCCACCCCAACTAATTATTCATCCTGTTTATGGTAGGTAGTAGTCTGTGGCAAATTATTTTCATTTTGCTGCTGGCCACATTGAGTGATGACTCCACTAGTGAATCCATAAAAAGGCTTGAGTCATTAGAAAGCAAAACAACTTACTGTGAGATTCTTTGATTTTGCTGCTTATTACTCAAGAGTAAGAAAAAAAAAGAAATTGTATACTGTATACCACAATTAAAAAAAAATACTTCAGGCAGGTTTAGACACATGAGGGAATTGCTTGTGTAAATGGCCATGAGCAGCTGCCCTTATGAAGCACAACAGAAACTGATCAAATATGTGTGAAAGATTAGAAAGCCAGATGGGTGTTTGTTTCAAACATGAACTTTCCACAGAGGATGACTGCAAAATTACTGATTTGTTCTTGTCTTTGACAGAGGTGCTTCTTTTTATTCACTCTTTTATTGAGGGTTTTAAAAAAAAAGTGAGGAAATTCCATAGATTCAAGGATTTGTGGGATGATTCCTGGGAGCTGGATGTGGACAAGACCATAATGAAATAGCCACAAAAGAACAGATGTTCCTACCTGAATTTAGTGAAATTGTCCTGTTAACAATTACTTTCAGCTGTACAGAGTCTCCAGGTGCAGGACCGTCTGTCTTGTTTCTTTCAAAACAAGCTGGGTAGCAAGCTGAAAATTATAACTTTAAAGATTTTCTAAACCCATCCTGGTAGAACTTTTTAATAAAATTTATGTTCTATACCTGTTCCCACCAAAATAGGACTGGTTTATGGGCAAGCTTCTAGATCATGCATCCCATAACATTTCCCAAAACAAATGACAATAAAAGGCAGTTTGTTGGGAACATAGAAGAGAAAGTTTGCAAAGAGCTCATTGACATAAACATGTTTTACCAGGTTCTGGTTTTGCTTTTGAGAACTCAGCAGAAGGGGTTGGTGCCAGGTGGTTTTAACATTGAAGATGTTTGTTATTGATGATAAGAGAAAAAAAAGATGAAAGATACCAAGACGCCACGCTACCAGCTCAGTTTTGTTTTGTCAGACTGGCAATGAACCATCCAGAGGTGTAAGTCAGAATGGTGAGAAAATGGGAGGGAGATTTAGGAGTCATCGACAGAAAGGTGCTTGTGGTTGTTGGGAGAAATACTCTGGGTGTAACAGATACAGAGGGTGAAGGCCAAGGGCAGAACTCTGTTTTGCTTAAAGTAATGGGAAAATAAACAGTAGAAAACTGTAATTCAGTTTCAGCAGTGCATGTGTCCATGAAGCAAAGGAGTTAGCTGGAAATGTCAGCTGGACTGAATGTCAAGATGTTTGTGGGGCTTTGCTATAGTATTAGAATAGTAGAATCAGAGAATAATTTAGGTTGTAAAAGACAGATCATCAAGTCCAACCAATAACCCAGCACTGCAAAGTCCTTGTGCACACAAAACTGTGTCTTTTAATTGCCTCCAGGGATGGGTGACTTCACCACTGCCATGGGCAGCCTGTTCCAGTGCTTCACAACCCTCTTTATGAAATCAATTTCCTTAATATCCAGTCTGAACCTCTTCGGGCTGAACTAGAAGTTGTTTCCTCTTGTCCTTTCACTTGGCAGAAAAGATCAACCCCCACCTGGCTGCATCTCCTGTCAGGGAGTTCTAGAAAGTGATATGGTCCCACCACGGCCTCCTTTTCTTCAGGCTGAGCCCCCCCCCAGCTTTCTCAGCTGCTCCTGGTGCTCCAGACCCTCCTCCAGCTCCATTGAAGTGGAGCTGTTGATCTCCATGTACACCATTGAAGATGTTGATCTCCATGTACACGCTTTACCAGCAAGAGGCAGGCACCCAGAAAAGTGGATGTTATCTTGGAATAAGTGCTCAAAGTTCATTTTCCTTGATAGAGAAGAATACCACGTGGCAGGTGATGTTAAAGTGCTGAAGTCTTTTCACTTGCAAAATTGCTTGGGGCTCAGTTGGAGATTTGGTGCATTCTGGCACTCTACAGACTCACAAGTTGGTCACAGCGTGTGCTTGTGGAGCTTTTGTTTGCCAATATGACTTATTTGCACAGAATAAAAATATTCAGCAGGGCATGAAACAGCAAATAAATTTCCCTCTCTAAAAGTAATATGGGAATTAGCCTACATTGCAGAGCTTAAATCACACTGATTCTCCTCCAGGGCTGGAATAAAATTTTCAGAATCACCTCTTATCTTTGTAGAATCTAAACCATATGGAAATTTCCTGATTTCCTTAGGTGTTTTTGATACTCTTACTCATAGGTCTTAAAGTGCTTAAGTTTTTTCTGGTGCAACAATCTCAGTTCCAGGTGTGAGATTTTTCAGTAACGAAATAGTTACACCACTTTCTAGCATCAAGGAATTTATATCAGTAAGGGAATATCAAAACTAATAGATAATATGATGATTGCTAATCCAGGTGAATTGCACCAGTTTCAGTTATACCAGTGCAGTTGATAGTGTCACTTTCCTATACAGAGAGATCCATTTAGCTCCTTCTCCTTGCTTAAAAATGGGCCATGGGTTCAGAAAAGAATTAGGACTTTTCAAATGTTACTTTTTTTTTTTTTTTTCTGGGCAGAGAAACAGCTTCTTGGGAGCTCTGCCTCTGAGAGACAAAGATTACTGTGATTTTTTTTACTAGACCTTTTGAAGTACTGATACAGCATTTTTTGGAGCTCATTGCCCATAGCAATCATTGTGCCCTGTGGCCCATGTCCTGTTTTTGGAAAGCCATTTCCTTTTGGTGCACATCTTTCCCCTGTGTTTAGGTGAAGCAGCCAATGGGGCTTTCAGCCGTAAGGATCAGAATGAAATCAAATAAATTACTTCCAAAGATAGGAAACCATTTCACACCTTGGAGCTTCATTTTGCTCCAGATGTAGCATGTTACAGCTCCTGCCACTTAGAGCTGATTAGAAACCAACTGACCTGTTGCAACACTTCAAATCTTGGTAGAATTTGCACTTTGCCTGCAAGCTGACACTTGGTGTTCATCCTGTTTGGGTTTGGAACTGGAGCTGTGAACAAGGTGATTGCCCCAGAGTGATGATTAAAAAGAATTTTCATTCACTCTACCCCTCCTGAGAGACAGAATAAGTTTTCTTTTCTTTCACTGAGGTTTTCTTTTCTTCCTTCCCCTTGGAGCAGTGTTGGACACAGTTTTAAACCAGTAGATAAGCATTGAATCTTTGCTAGAAGGGTGGTGAGACACTGGCACAGATTGCTCAGGGAAGTGGTGGACTCCTTATCCCTGGAAGTGTTCAAGATCAGATGGCATGGGGCTCTGAAAAACCTGATCCAGAGAAAGGTGGCCCTGCCCGTGGCAGAGGAGTTGGGACTGTAAGGTCTTGAAGGTCCCTTCCAACTCAGTCCATTCTTTGATTCCATGAGATCTGACTCCTCGGGTGAAATTCAGATATTACACGCTATTGTCTTGGCCCAACACAGCCTTGATGTAATTGAGCAGAAATAGCAATGGAAGATCTCATTAAGTTCTCAAATTGGGTTGAAATGCCGTTTGCACTGGAACAGATTGTGAAAAAGAAAAATAACTTAAAAATGCCTTTGTCAGGGAGCTTTATGCTCTGCTGTTTCAGCAAAGGGGTTATAAAAAAACAACATGGGAAAAAAATTGGTAATCATGGTATTTGAGGATTTCTCTGTTCTTCTGACTTTCCACTTTAAATATCACATCCCTTAGGTTTTTTAACCTTTTTATTACATTTAGATTTGTTTTCTTGGTTACTGCCTGGCACTCTGTGACTAATCAATACAGGTGTTCAATGATAAATACACTGAGGTTCTGTGAGCAGGATAGCTCCTGCTGGCATTTAAAAAGAAAACCAAAGTGAATTTGGGTTGGACACAACCAAATACACAGTGCTTACATTAATTCTGGGGTTTTTTTTCAAAGGGAGTGGTAGCCTGTAGTCACAGTTTATGGTGGCTGTTATTACCACATATATTCCTAAGGTTTTCTCATACCCGTTTATTCTGGAGGAACTGTTTTGATTAAAAAATAACTTTTAATTGATCTTTTGTCTTTCAATGTAGAATCTGCTTGTGGTACATTGCCAGGCAAGCAGCCTTCAGAGAAATGCAGTTCTTGTCTCAGGGCTCTGATTTGGTGGTGGTTTATGTTCATTTGTGTTTGATTTCTGAAAAAAATACTCGCTCAGCCTCACTTTTAGAGTTCTTGGTGTGGAGAAGTAGGTGAAAGTTAGTTTTATATTGTATTGTACTTGCAGACTAAGTGATGATTTTGGACACATGTTTGGGAAAGAAGGTAACAATGTATGTATGGTGATGTCCCAGGGAGGAGTTTAAATCGGAGCAGGACTCAGGTACCAGGTGGATCAAGGCTCTGCTGCAGTGAGAGCCACCTACTTGCAGTGTTCTCTGTGCCTTAATTTTCCTGTCTATAAAACAGAGCTCATAAATCTTGCCATCATTTACATAGTGTTTTGATATCAGGTTTCTCTCCAAGTCTGAAGTAACAGTAATTATTAGTCGTGGGACTGCTATTTCCCTTTGATTTCTCCCCACCTCCGTATTGCCATGTGTGCAGCCCCTTCTTCAGGACAGGCTAAACCACCCTCGCTGAGATTACTCCATCACCTCTAATGGTGCAGCACAAAACCATTCATTTCTCCCCTCTGGAGTCTAAAGTCTCTGAACTTCATTAGCCCAAGGGAGTGGTAGGCCCAAGCGTGCTCTGAAATGCCGATCTCCTGTTTTGATAACTGAGCTCTGAAATCAAGATAAACAAGCTGCCCTATATACTGAACATGTCCTAATTGCACACTTCAGGCACGCCAGCCAATCAATGAGCGTGTGTTGCTCGCTAATGAATATTTGTAGTTTTGGAAGATTTCACATGTGGTGTTCCTTGCAGCTTCTGCAGTTATTAGCAGAGTGGCTTCGAAGACCCTGTGCAGGAGGAGAACCTGGCTTTAGACCAAGAAACTCTAATTTAATTTCATGTGTTAGCTGGGCATGGTCACTCTTATTCAAATTGTATTAGCTAATACTTCTTTCAAACTGTTTACACTGTGTGCAAAGTTGTGTTTAAAGCACTGTTAGCTAATACATTTCCTAGTCTAGACTTGGGGAGGGTTGACTCCCTGAAGAGCTCCTAGCAGGACTTTGTTTACTTGCAGTAGGTAGGAGAGGGAGGTGGGGAAAGAAGGGGCAGTGATGTTTGAAACCATCCAAGTGACTTCTGCTGGGCCAATATTTTGCTGTCAGTCCCTATCCTCACTTTTTGTTATTGCTAAGAGTTTGTTTATTGAGAGGTGGCTCTCCAGTCATGAGGATAACTTTGCAAACCATGGGAGTATTGGCACCAACCAAAGTCTTGGGCTTTGGGGGCCAGGACTGTCTGTGCAATGGGGAAAGCACAGAGGAAGCATCTGAGTTGGGGATGGCCAGTCTGGCAGGAGCCCCAGGAACCACACACTGAGACTTTGACTGAACCAGAAATACATCATAAGCCAAAGAGAAAACTGCCTTGGTGGGAGATAACAGTGGGGTTTTGGATGTTCCCACTAACAGGAGAAGGAGGCTGGTTTTGACGCATAGGTTGCTCCCAGGATGGCCTGATAGTAGAACTTACTTCCTTTTGCAAGTCACAGACAACATAAATTAGGACTCCTGCACTTTGACTCACAGTCTGGCACCTTACTGACACATATACAGAGCCTGAGCCCCACATTAGGTACCTGAAGCAATCACTGGGACGTAAGTAGTGTGAATGTCTTCAGTGTTGTTGATGGAAGAATCATCATCCTTTAGAGTCTACTCTTTGATTTTCTTCCCCTGTTCACTCATAGAAGGTGTGATGCTGCACCTGGGGTTTAGGTAGAACTACCAAACTCATTGCTTTTGTTTTCTTTTGCTAAGTATGTTTTTATTATAACTCACCGTAGTTCTGATTTTGTAGTGCAAGTGGCATATCTTGTGAGAAAAAACACCATTGTGTCAGCCAGGCATTACATACTATAGAATTCCGAGCCTTTCTCAAATGATGGCTTGGAATTTTATTGATTTGAAATTCAGACAATGTCTCCAATCGCAGTAATACTGCCTTTGGAATATTAGAGTTGCAATAAGCTATAAAGTTGAACTTAGAATTCCCACTGACAGTGGAGCTGGACATTCCTGGTTTTCAGGAGTCATTGCAATTTGATTTTCATCATGGTTTCTCTACTGATGCCTCCATTTTTTACTTTCTTAAGCGATCCTTGTCCCTGGAATGTCTAACCTTTCTTTAAGTCACCCTCTTTGTATAGTCCCATCACAAATCAATCACATTCCTACAGTTGTTCCCACTATTCAAATATAAATAAATTAGTTAAATGATTTACCAAAATGTGGTAAACCAAATAGACCTATCCTGTGTTTTGTTTGAGGGTTTTGTTGGTTTTGGGGGGGGTTTTGTTCTGTTTTTTTTTAAAAATCCTTTTCGTTCTCTTTATGTTTCTAACCTAGAGCCTTGTAGTAAGGGCTTTTTCTGGCTTGTCTGTGAAATTGCATGCACTTCAATAACACTGTGTATCAACAGTCATTAATAAACCTTGGGTCCTCTATGTATCCCCCCTTCCTGGGCAAGATTGTTCTATACAGTGTATTTACTAGAGCTACATCCTGTCTACTTCAGCTACTCGAGTAAGTAGCAATATTTTAACTGCTGAGTGTATAGTGTGCGTCATTTATTTGTCCTGACTAGATCCACTGCTGATTTCATAAACATTTGGGGAAAGAAATACCAAACTAGCAAATATTTGCAGAACCCCCTAATGTAGGATCTTAACAGGATGATATCGTCTCTCAGTTTGAAGATTAAAATCAGTGCTGTTCACAGCTGATTAACTTTCCTTTCTAATATTTCCCACGAATTGAGCTAATGCAATAAAACTTAACGAAACAAGGTTTAGGAAAGCCACAGAGAATATTTATACGACAGTGAGGTACAGACTGGCTCAGGCTGTCCTGGCATTCACTTTGTAATGGCTCTGTGCTTTATCCTGTAAGTGGATGGGTGCAGCAATGACAGCAGTCCTTGTGTGAGGTTGAAACAGCCTCTTTGGTGACTCCAGGGTGACGTGAATTAGCTGCTCTGTATTTTCTTTCTCTCTAATCGGTGATCAGTCGTTGCTTTCTCTCCCATCAGCTCTAATGATTCTCAATGTTGGTCCTACAGAGTCATCAGCAAAGTGGTGTCAGCTCCAGAGGCCAAACCTTCCACTCCAGCAGCACGGCCCAAAACACCTCCGCCTGTGCCGTCACCGGTGCCAGCTCCCGTTCACGTCACCCCTCCTCCAGCTCCAGCTCCTCCTCCTCCTCCACAGGCCACCATCTCACCAGTCCTGATCCCACCACCCTCTCCAGCTGTGTCAGCAGCTGGAGGCTCCAAAGCTCCCGTTCGGAGCGTGGTGACCGAGACCGTCAGTACTTACGTGGTAGGTAACACGTGCCATGCTCTCTCCTGGTGCCAGGGGCATTCTTCTCTGGAATTGGTGAGTTCCTGAGAGGCTCATCATCTCAGAATGATGGTTCCTGGATTCCTGATGTTGTTCTCTGTTAAACTGCTTTTTATCCAGCCCTTGTTTCCACACACATGTTTTGAGGGGTTAATAACTTAATTGAAACACTACAGCTTGGACTGAATTTTTCATTGGTTCCCAGTTCCAAATTTAAGTTTGTTCTAACAAGTCCAACTATAACCTATATGATATTTTCTGCTAACTGAGCTTGAGCACGTATTTTTGGAGGTGGAGATTTTCATAGGTGCTTTCAAAAGTGCTGAATTGAAACCTCAAATGTCAGACTCACCATAGATTTTGCTGTCAGTCAGGTAAAGTGCAAAACCTTCATACAACATCAAGAACTTGACTTAGCCCTCATTTGAAAGGTGTAGAGTCCACTAATCTCTTTCTGTTGATTTCCTCAACATACAGAAATTGCAGATGTTTGTGCATCTCAGAAGTCTGTAGACTGTTCATTAGACTGCACTTCATTTGTGTGTTTGACATGTGCTCTGAACTTGGCCTCCATCTGGCAGCATTCTTCATTCTTTTGGAAAAGTCTCTTGTGTACCATGGTGTAGGAACTGCATTCCCTAAAAGAATGTGGATATATATCTGGGTAGGAAGGAGAAGACTTGCTGTGCTGCTGAGAATTTCTGCTTTAGATGCTGTGGGAAATGAAGTCCTGAGCATTCCTGATCCTTGAAAAACAGCACAAGGGTAGCAGTGTTGTTATCCTTCCTGTCCTGGCTAAATTCCAGCTTGATTGGTGACACCTTGCTTAGCTGCAGTTTGAAAATCTCACAATTTAAAACACCTAAAGCTTACTCTTATTACAGAGTTTGCTGTGCTTGAATTGCAACATGTGCATGATTTTTTTTTATTACTATTTTTTTATGATTCTTGTTTCAGTATTGATTTCTAATATAAATCTACCTTGCATTTCTAATGGAAAGGTGCTTCCCTGCTGGACTTAAATTGCTGTATCATGTTACTGGTCTCTATTTAAACAGCTGCTACATTTCACTCCTGAGTTAGTTACAGCACTGGACAATGTCACACAAGCTCTGCATATCCTTAGGGTGGAGGACACAGCCTCACCTTTGGTATCACAGGTGTAAACCCACAATCACTCTTGATTATTACAGTCACTATTATTACAGTCACTAGTATTATTGTCATTATTATTATAGTAGTGCCCAAAGATTTCAAAATTTATTTTAAGAGAGAAACATTTCCTAAATGCTCTACTACATCCCATTTTCTTCTGTAATTATGAAAAGAAATAATTTAGAGATTATGTTAGTTTTAAAAAGAAAAACCTAGCACTTTGCCTAGATACTTCTAGTGGTAACACTCTTAGCACCTTAATGGAGAATTCAGGGGATATGGAGGCTCCAGGTTATTTTTGCTTTTCACAGAACCATAGATTATCACAGAATGGTTTTGGTTGGAAGGAGCCTTAAAGACCATCTTGATCCAACCCCCCTGGGGACAATTTCCACTCAACCAGGCTATTCAGAGCTCCATCCAACTGGCCTTGAACAGTTTCAGGGACAGGAAGTCCACCATCTCTCTGGACCACCTGTACAGTGCCTCACCACCCTTATTGTAAATATTTTCATCCTAATGTGCAACCTAAACCTACTTCCCTTCAACTTAAGACCATTTCCTCTTGCCCTATCACTCCAGGCCCTTGTGAAAAGTGATGTTTTACAGCATTATAGTTGAAACCAGGGTTTTACTGCATTAGGACCCAACTATGTGCATATGCAGAGGGACACATGATGTGGCAGATTTAGAAGTCAAAATGCTCAGAGAGAGGTTGGGGAAGAAGAAAATGATTAATTACTATTAGCCTCTCATATGAAGGAAATCCAGGAGATGGAATGATTTTCCTCAGATCCCATGGGAAAGCTGTTCTAGAGATGAGTGGAGCCAGTGTGACAGAGCTGCCCAACTCCCTTTTGCAGGGGAGGGGAGAAGAGTGATTTTATAGTTCAAAAAAGAAAGGATACACATCTCCCTGTTGGATAGCATCTCAGTCCATGTGCTTTGCTCATTAGTTCACAGTGGTTTGTACTAGCACAGCAGTCAGCAATCCCACTCTGTCCCTCCTTGTATGACCCTTGGCTCATTAAGGAATGAAAAGTTAGGCAATATTTTTAATATCCTTATTCAGCAGCCCAAGTTCTTGTTTAACAAACAGGTGGAGGTTTCTGTGATTATATACCACCCTGCCCCTCTCCAGTCCCTGAGAGCCTGAGGCAGCCATTCTGCAGGGGAAAAAAATACCTGAAAAACTAAGTTTTGAAAAGTTAGGGTGTTTATTTTCTGATGGGGCAACATCTGGTAGTGCTGCCTACACCTGGCAGAACCAGTGCCCAAAACAGACAGCACCATGAATGAGGTGCTGGAGGATGATGGGGATGCAGTCAGGTGTTCAGGCAGGTTTTGTAGCCCTCAGTCCAACATCCCACAGCGTCCGTTCTCTGAAGCACCATGGCACAGCATCCCCTCCCTCCCCAGCAGGGTTATCCCACTGAAATGCCTCTGGACCTCTTCACTCTGAGCCCAGACACTTCACCTGGAGAGCAGATGCTTCTGTAGCAACTTAAAATTACTTTGCAGATGTGAGATTAGATGGTAGATAGGAATGATTATTGCAATCAATCAGCTTGGAAATTGAGATAATTTTATGATGGTGCCTACTCCGTATCTCTGTTGGGAAGGGGATTGTTCCCTGGTTAGTATTCCTGGGCTTTGTATTTTCGAGTTTTAAACCACAAAAGCATTCAGAGCTTTAAGAGGAATCAGGGAAGAGTGATGTGTTGGTTGCAGCTCTGGTACGTTCCTATTGATTTTTCAGGAAGTGGTGTAAGATGTACAGACCACCGTGTAGTGGGGTTTTTTTTTTTTATTTTATACTAAGAACATTTGGAGCTTTTCATCTGCTGCTTTTTAATATCGTGCTTGTAAGCTGTACAGATAGCAAAAAGTTATTGCCTGAGATATGTGTAAATGCACAAAAGCTGAGAACAAAACAGTTTCTGTTTTTGAGATTCAGTGATAGTGTGCAGATCTTTATAAAGGAGTGATGGAGTCGGAGTAATGCCCCAGACATTTTGTACTTTGTATTGTTAATTGCCCTCCTTTAGGTGGATTCTGTGACATTTTGCGTGTGTGTTTTTAGCAAAGAGCTGTTCAAGAACCACTGGAAATCTAAGAATACAAACAATGGGTCAAGCAGGATATAAACATTAAAAAAATGCATATGATGAACCCGGTGAGCAGCTGCCCAGTACTGTAAATGATCTGCCTTTCTTGTTTCATTTACCCTTTAGTAAATTGTACTGCGACATAAATGTCATAAGGGGAATGGAAAGTTACTCAGTAACAACTTTTTTTATATCCTGATCTTATCAGCTCGTTGGAGTTGAAGACTTTGGCTAATAAGTAATGCAGCAATATATACACACGGTGCTGTATATTTTACATGCACATAAGAACTGTTATCTTACGCAGGAGGCTGCCGTGGCTCCTGCTTGCCATTAACAGGGTCGAATTTTAAAAGTATAGACAGAGAGGGAATTGTGTCCTTAAGCCCTGGCTCTGTGTGTGAATTCCTGTGCTTAGGTTGGGTGGTGTAACTGGCTTTACTGGTTTACAGGACAATGCAGGAAAATACATGATTTTGTCGTCATGAGCAGTGTAGGAAAATCAATTAAGACGTAACACTGAGCTCTCATGATCAGAGAATTCACACATGGCAACAGGGGCTGCTGAATGGCTTAGCCAGATAAGCAAGAAACCTTTTTAATTTTTTTTTTTTGTTTTTTTTTTAATTGTCAATTTTCCTGCCTGCTTAGCCCTGAATACCGGGTAACTTTGCTTTTCTTTGCACCAGATCCGAGACGAGTGGGGTAACCAGATCTGGATCTGTCCTGGCTGTAACAAGCCAGATGATGGCAGTCCAATGATAGGTTGTGATGACTGCGATGATTGGTATCACTGGTAAGTTCCTCTCATCCATCCTGCTCTGCCAGTGCCTGGCAGATTGGGGCTATAATATTAAAAAACCTTTTTTTTTCTAATAGTTTGTGACGTTGGGAATATTTAAATAGCTTTACTGTGTCCAATTTAATAATCTGGAAGATATTTTTATCTCTGTTGCTCTGAAATTTGAAAAGGGAGATTTTAAGCTGTGAAGGAGAGTTACTTTTTAATTAATGGGCATTGGTGATAACGGTTGTTTTTGAAACTGCTGGGAAATATTGCTGATTCTGGTAATTTTGTGAGAACTACAGGATTATGAGCACAGTGTATACAGATAGACAGTTCAAATTATGAAGCATTGTGTGAACAGTAATATAAATGTCAGCTCTTATAAAAAGGTTAGGGGAAATTAATCACTTTTTAGGCAAGTTTTTTTTAAAGCTACATAAAATCAGAAGGGTTTTTGCAGATGCGTTAAAGAAGCATTTGAAATTATTTTAAATCCAGTCTGTTACACCTGAAAGTGCACTCCTATTTTCTACTAAAATAGCACTTTTTATCTGAGTATCCTTTTGATATTTCTCTTTTGTTTCAAAGCAAGAGTTCTTAGATTTCAATTGTTGTTTTTTAGATGTTTTAGGTTTCGATCATTATTATTCATTTAGATAAGGATAATTGCTATATTAATTCAAAGGCCAGATCCTGTCTCCCACTGGAAAGTTGCATTTCTTGGGGTAAGAAACAAAAGCAATGTTACTCCAGTGAGATGTTGTGATATTTTCCTTTCCTTCACAGGCCTTGCGTTGGGCTTACGGCTGCACCCCCAGAAGAGATGCAGTGGTTCTGCTCCAAGTGTGCCAACAAAAGGAAGGATAAAAAACACAAAAAGAGGAAGCACAGGGCACACTGAAGGATTGGCAGGGGACTGAAGTCGTGCGGTCACCGCGGCACCTCCTGCCCCGACTCGGCTGCAGGAGGGATCCACCCTGCCCGTGTCCCCCAGGGTTGTGTCTCTGCAGTCAATCAGGGGCGAGGAGATGCCCTTGCTCAGGGGCTGTTGGCTTTCACAGACTGTCTGAGCCCAGGGCATTGGATTTGGATACATTCTGATGCTGTTTCTTGCCCCTGCCAAGGGGAATTTGCACAGAGCGCTCTGAAGACTTCGGTGGTTCCTGGGACCGCTCCCGCTCCTGTGGCTCGGCAGCAACACGGATGAATGTTGTAAATACAGATATCTGTCCTTTCTCAATTTGTTATTAATCCCTCTGGAACCTTTGCAGTAAGGTGCTGAGAGGAGGAGAAAATGTAAATTGCAGTAAGTTGTAAACTGAGACAACCTTCTGGAATGATTTCTGTAGTCTGGATGCAGTTCAGCCTCGACTCTTGCTGAGCCAGATAAACATAATGTGGAAATAAAAAGTGGCTGGTAAATATTTTTGTGATGAGAATATATGAAGCTTTTTTCCTTGATTTTTAGTACTAACATAAAATAAACATGTTCAAGCTTTTGTGATATATCTTCTATTTTTAAAGAAAAAGTTTCTATTGTGTCAGTTTTTTTCTTCCGTGTGAATTTCTTTCGGTGGACCTGTAATATATTTTATACTTTGATTTTTTGTTTGGTTTTTTTTAAAGTCTTTGTCAGCATACCTTTTCATTGCTTGTACATTTCATCAGTGTGTAAAAACACTTCCCATTAAAAGATTTTCACACATGTAAATACCTGATATTTATAAAGTAATTTTTTTTTTTTTTTAATTATTTTTTAGGGCTTGAGGATTTTTGTTGTCGTTTGCCCGAGAATACAAACCTAGCAGCTACTAAAAGCCCGTGTGACAAACGCCTGTCCTCATGGCTGTGAGGGATTGGTGAGCTCTGCCCCAGCTGTGCGTGCACGAGGAGGTGGCCAGCACCATAATTAGGCCTCGATTCAGATACTTAAACATGTGGTAACTTCTTAAGAAGTGAGTAATCCTATTGCCTTCAAGGAGCCTGTTCCCACACTTGGTTGTACATGTGCTTAAATGCCTTCTGAATTGGGAGCTTAGGCCAGGGGGGCTCTGCACTTCTGGTGGCAGCTACAGCTTGTTAATCTGTAGCTAGAAATGACTTTTTTTTTTTCCCCTTTTTCTCCATTTGTTTTTTTTGTTTGTTTGTTTGTTTTTTTAAACAAGTGGTTAGTGAGTTTGCCAAAAGCATTGTATTTAGGTAGAGGAGATGCAGGTGTGTTCCTCTGCTTTGTGTATCCCCATGGAAAGACCAGTAAACTGAACCCCAGTCACATTCCCTGTTGAAAACATGAGGGGAAGGTGCAGAGAAACTGAAACAGAAGTCAGTGTTAGATATTGTAGTTCAATGGGTCAAACAGCAAAATAAGAATAAATCTTGAAAACAATTTATGCCTTTTGTTTTCTAATCAATTTTAGATTCCATTGGTTAATTTGGGGATATTTGTATTTTAAACCAATACAGTGAGAATGTCTGATGTTGGAGAAATATGGCCCTTTAGCCTGTTGTGCAGATATTAAGAGTTATTTTTTAAATGCATCCAAATTGATATTAATGAGAATGAATTAGTCATGTTTTTAAAAATACCAGTCTAGTTAGGGAAATGAGGCTTTGCTGATAGAACTGTTAAATTGCAAATCAGTGGAGATATGGTTGAAACTGGTTTATTAAAAGTGCACTGTTACCTGTTTCGTCCAATGCCATCTCATTTATATTCCGTCCCTGTTAATTACCAGTCAAGAAAGTTCTTGGGTTTATTCTATTTTATTTTGAATTGTTGGATGTTGCAATGCTGATTTTTGGTTTTTTCCACGTGTAATGTGCAGACATGCAAAATACGCTGTCTTTGGTCATTTCTGGTTGCAATAATAAAGAAATTAGCTTTTGTTAAGTTGTTTATGCATTTCCTCCTCCTCTCCATGAATCAGAACTTCTCACATTTAATCAGCTGAATTACTCAGGATGCCATGGGAGGGCTGAACTTGCCCCATTCGATGGCTGTTCAGCTCTTCCCCTGCATGCTTGGCCTTGCTGCTGCTGGGTTGGTTTCTTAACCTGGCTTTTATGATTTTATAAATGACCCCTGTGGCAATAAAACCAAAGCATCGTTTCCAGGAGGCTTGTGTGGCTGAGGGGATTAGTAACGGGAGAAGGGGCCCTTCACCTCCAGGTCATCAGTTTGAAGCCACGCTTGGTGCTGAGCCTGCCTCCCTTTCACTTATGCTGGTGTGGATCAGGAATCAGTGGCATAAATGAATAATCATTCCAGAAATGGTTATCCTTGAGCAGCCATGTGGCTTGGACCTTCTTTACAGACCCTGGCCCCACCCAGTGCTGAGCAAGCCCAACTCCTTCCCCAGACCTTTGTATTTGCTGCTGGTGGCTTCACAATTTAGGTGTCTTCTCCATAAACTTTGTGTAAGGAAAGTTAGGGAGCAGTTAGGGCTGCTCCCTGGAGTCACTGCTTGATTTCAGAGTTGGGATTTGTCTTCATATGAGTCTTTTTATGATTTCTGTTTTGGACTCCACCATCTGTGAGAAGGGAGGCACAGTGGGCGGGCTGCAGGTTGGTTTGCTCACTGGATATCATGGGAGAGCATCCAAGTCTCTGAATGATTTTCCTGCCTTAAAATGCAGCTTCATCAAGAGGAGCATCAGTTTGGGGCACTGCCTTTGGGTGGTTGGAGTAAGACTGGTGTAGAGTTTAGAAAGTAAAGAATTAAAGAGTTTTTCAGTGAGGAGACAACTCACCATCTGCTGCACTATAAAGAGTAGACAGGTACAATTTTCCCCCTTTGTGGATGCACCGTGTGGAGTGGATTTAAGCAGGATGGTGAGGGTGGGTTGTAAATATTCAAGAAAAGAGCATAAAAGCTATTCCGTGAGAAAAGCTTGTTGAATCCTGCCGTTACTCTGGGGCCAGATTTTTATCTGGAGTCAGTTGGGAGTCAGTTGGAGCTGTGTCAGTTTACAGCAGCCCAGGAGCTGCCCACTCGCATGGCCGGTGTTGGGGCTGGGGAGCAGCTCTGTTTAGAGAGTTTTTCATCCTTTTTATCCTGTAAATCCTCCTCCAGGCCAGCCTGTGCCTGTGAATCGCTATGCTGGGTGCTGGCTGTGAAGCAGGGTAGTCATTAGGCAAAATTGTGGCTTGTTAATGAGTTTTGCACCCAGAGAAAAACATGATGTTGATACTGAGACAGTAAGCATAAAGCTCAGAAATGGAAGAAACTATCTTGACTACTGATTTTTATTGGAGGACATAGATATAAAAGCAGCATCCATCCCCAAAGTAATGGGAATGCACTTTTCCCAAGATAATCTTCCTTTGGGGCTGTATGTTGTGCTCAGAGCATCATTTCTCTGCTTGACAAGGTGTTTCTCTTCTGAAGGTGTCCACAGCTAAGTACAGTGAGGATCTTTATGCTCTGCAACTGATTTGTGATTCCAAATGTCCTGGAAGAGAAAGGGAATTAAAAAAAAAAACAAATCAGAGGGTATCAGAGCCTGCTGACTTTGTCTGGGCTTTACTGAGATAAAATATAGTGTATTACTTCACTGTATCACCTAAACCTTCTTTGTTCTCCTTTCAATAGGACGATTAAACAAAGACCTACTAACCAAATTAAAGTATAAAATGAACGCTGAGATATGGAAACCTTGCCAGGAAGAATGTTAATGAATGAAGTTCACTAAAGGCATGCTGGCTAAGTTTTCAATACAAATAGTTTTATGGCCAATCTCTTTAGATCATAGCAGTTTTCTTTAGAAGTTTTAAGTCTCAAAAGTAGATGAGTTTCCTTCACTGGGGAATGAATTAGATAATGCTCTGAATAAACTCCCTCTTCGCCGTCTTGTCAGTCATGCTGGTTAGGAAACTCGCCCTTTCTTCTGGGGTCTTTTGGATCAGCTGTAACCTCAAAAGTAGAAAGCTGCTATTAATCCATGTGTGCTGTATGGCAGAGGAGGCTGTAACGGGAGATTTACAGCCAGCAAACAGCTCCTACCTGGCTTTTGTGAGCAGACAGCATTAATTGTGAGCTGTGGCAGCTGAGCCAAGGGTGCTTTCCCTCGAAGGTGCTGCTTCAGCCTCTTCCAGGTTTGCAGTGGGTGAAGGAGGGGGTCAGGCTTTTTGTTTGACAGGGTCTGCAGTGGGAGGACAAAACAAAAGGAGGGTTGATCCAGAGTAGGTATAAGGAAAAGGTTTTCTATGATGGCAGTGGTGAAACACTCTGACAGGTTACCCAGAGGGGTGGTAGATGCCACATCCCTGGGAACTTTCAGTGTCAAAGTTGGATAGGGCTTGGAGCAACCTGGTCTAGTAGAAGGTGTCTCTGCCCATGACAGAGGGGTTGGAATGAGATGATCTTTAAGGTCCCTTCCAACCTAAGCCATCCTAGGGTTCTGTGATTCTAAGATGCTTATGGAATTACCTTTCACACCAGGACTTTAAATCCTGTGATACTCCTCACAGGGAGAGAGGACAGCTGAGGCCTTCCAGATCATCTGTTCTCCCTTGGCAATCACCCCTTAAATTTTCCTTCTAGTCCTTCTCTGCTCCAGAGTCCTGGCCCCTTGGCTCAGGTGCCTGGTGGCCTGTGCCAAAGCCAACACAGCTCAGCAGCTGCTGGGTGCCTTGAGCAAGTGGGGACTTCCATTCCAGCATGGTGACACCAAACATGCTCACAGCCAAGGTTGTGGTTGGAAATAGATGATCTTTAAAGTTCCTTCCTTCCCAAACCTTTCTATTATTCAGTGATTGCTGCCTCGAGCTTTGATCAAGAAAGCAAATTTTCTTCAGAAAACAAAATGTGATGTAAACCCAGGATAGATGGAAGATTTTCCATGCAATTTGTAAAACACAATGAGAAAGTAATTTCATATGAACACAACTCCCTGTTGTGTTTTCAATGCGGATGCTCCCATAATGACTTCAAAACAGCTTTACAAAACCAAACAGAAAATAATTAGATTATTCTATTGCCTAAAAAAGGGAATGATGGAGAAGGAGGCATGGAATACATTCACAAAAATTTGGGTTTCAGCACCTGTCATGAGCAGGAATTTGGTTCACAAATTCCAAATTCTTGCCTGTCAATTCCTCCCTTAGCCAGCATTTTCCTGTGCCTGTCATTTGCTTACTGTGGGACTAATGACAAGTGTGATGGCATGTCACCAGCCGTGGTGTCACCTGGGACCTCCAGTGCCACTGATGATTAACTGTGCAGCTGACCTTCATCCTTCTTCTTCAAGGTGATCCCTCCCCAAGTGTGGGACTAGGCACTGTTTGCAGTGGATTTTTTTTTTTTTTTAATTTGGCATCCAGATTTGTTAAAAAAAAACATAATTTTTATTTTCCTTTTATATGAATTTATTAGGAAATACGGACAGGAGATAGTGTGCAGTTGTTTATTTTTAACTGAGTTAAAAGCACCTTTTGATAAATGCTGTAAGAATTGTCTTTTTAGGGATACATGTCTTGTGGGGTTTTCTTGTCCACATGGTCACCTATGCATGGATTCAAAGGGAGAAACTTGGTCTTGTTACCAAGAAAGCTGGCACAGTTCTCAGTTCTACTGTGGTGTGTTTAGGCACAGGATCAGAGTTTGTCCCAGTTTCCATCCACAGCAGGAGGATAACATTTCCTGCTCTGTGAAGCCCACACCTTCCCATGGGTTAAATAACAATAACACCCTTCACAAGGGCTGGATAAAACTACAGAGCTTCCCTAGTGGCAGAACTGTCCTGCTCCTCAGCTGAAAATGTGTTTTCGTTGAGGTTGGGAGCTGGAAACCATCTACAACTCTCCAGAAGCAGAGAGATACCTTGGCTTTGCAGGCTTTACTTGACCCTCTTCCAATAACTTTCCCAACATAAAACCAACCCTCTTTTCCTCCACTGCTTCTGAGCTTTTCTGTGAAAGGAGCCAACCTGAGCTCACATTAAGACCTTATTTTCCTACTAGCTCTTCTTCTTCCAGGGATACCTGGTGGAGTTTATCTGAGAAACAGCTTCTTGCTTAAAATTACTTTGGGGACGTCAAAAAACTGCCTCTCATCATTCGTACAATAGCTGCCTTCTCTGGGCCTCGTGGGCTGTGAAATGTCTGCGTTGGTGCTTGGAGCTGGCATGTATTAAGATGCTGTGGATGAAGTGATGCTGTTGTTCTCTGTATTTTCTGCAAAGGCAGATGCTCAGTCAAGCCCAAAATCCAGGCCTTTGCCTTGGTATCTAATAACCCAGCCCAACCATTGGCTCTCAGTGCCACCTGCTCTCTAAGAGGCTGGATTTGCAGTGCCACAGATCAGGAGGAACAACATCCCTCCTGCCCTCACAGTCGTATCTGGCTAAATGCTGTGGTTTTGTTTTCAGGATTGCTAACCAAAACCAAAAAGAGTTTCCCAAGAAACAACCAAGAACAAAAAGGATGTTCATCAGTTTCATGCTGAGGATTCCATTGAAGGAGTCGTAGCTGTCTAATACATGAGATGATGTTTAGGGAATATAACCATGACCTGTGCAATGTCTTGAGTTGAGCCAGTGAGAGTCACATGAAAATACTTTAATCTGAGGACACTTTGCAATGGAGAAATGTCTTCCAAATTCACTGAACGTAAACTTCATGTGCCACAAGCCCATCCTATCTGGGATGATTTTTATGTCTACCTGGAGGTTTTACACCAAACATGGCAAAGCTCAAGCAGCCATTGCTGTACACCCATTTAATGTTTACTAAGACTTAACTTACTCAAGTTAATCAGATCACAAGGATCTATTTTTCAAAACCCTTATGTCCCTTAGAATTGGGAAAAACATCTGCCTACCAAGCTCTTTAGAAGCTGATCCTGCTCCATTTGATTCTCTGTGTCCATGGTTTGTCTCATCTGCAAATTTTGGCTACAAAAAACCCTTCTGTTGGTGCCATAAGATGGGCTGGTTCTGCCCTGTGTACCCAAGTTGCAGTGATTCCAGTTCAGATGTGTTTAAGATGACTATTTAGCTATTTAGAAGATCATAGAGTCACATAATCATAGAATGGTTTGGGTTGGAAGAGGCCTTAAAGATCATCTCATTCCAACCCCCTGCCATGGGCAGGGACACCTTCCACTATCCCAGGTCTCTCCAAGCCCCGTCCAACCTGACCTTGGACATTTCCAGGGGGCAGCCACAGATTCTCTGGGCAACCTGTCCCAGGGCCTCAGCACCCTCATAGTCAAGAATTTTCTTCCTAATATCTAATCTAAGTCTCTCCTCTCTGAGTTAAAACCATGTTCTATCACTATCTGTGTGTACATTAGTCTCTAATTAATCTTATCAACATGAGATATTTTCATTCTTTCAAATAGTTTGTGTGGGAAAAGGATGAAAGGGAGAGCAGAGGGTGAAATGTTTTAAGCTACTGAGAAAACACAAAGGAGATGTATTTGTCCAGCTTGATTCCACCTTCACCCCTTTTCACCTCCAAATCAGGCTTTGGTGTTCATCACTTGCCAAGTGAAGGGATAGATCTTCCTGCCCAGCATCTTTGGAAAACTTAATTCTTTAGAGTTAAAACAGGAGCAGTTTGCAACTTCCTGCAGGCACCTCCCAGGGCAGATCTGCTGTTGCTAATGCCGGCAAGGCCCAAGGTGAGCTTTTGGCTGGTATCAAATCCTCCTCTCAAGCCAAGAAGTTCCCACTACTAGAGAGCAACACTGTGGTCTACTTAAGTTTTGTAAGCCCTTAATGAGTCACTTGATATCAGCCGGATCAGTTTGCTTACATGGAAAGGGCTCCTATTTCTCCTGGTGGCGTTGGCTCCGGCGCGCAGAGCCGGAGAGCGCGGAGCTCCAGTGTCTGATCCTTCCTACACCCGCTTGCACAAGGAGACGGCGCAGCGATGGACTCATCTCGGATTCCTGCAGGAGGTGGTGACAGAGCTCCACCTTAATGAGTTCACTGCCCTGCCAGCATTCTTCCCACACCCAGGTGCCCATGTTGGCAAAGCTGCGCTGCACCAGCTCGCTGGAAAGCGTTCCCTGGTGTTTTAACAGGGTACAGATCTTGGGATACCCACCTGGCTCCTCATTTTCAGTTGGTCTCAGTTGGTGGTCTGGTGGTGTTTACGAGCAGAAGCAAGCCTGCTGGTTTGGTGTCAGGGAAGGAGGGTGGTGCAGAGACACAGGGGGGACCAGATTAATTTCCAGAGCTCCCACTAGGCCAAGTTTTGTACAAGTCACTGAGTGTGCAGGTGGGTGGAGGGAGGAGCCAGTGCCTTAGCCTGTGCCTGAGGCTCTGGTGAGTGTTGAACCCGCTCTATTTACCAAAGCCATGCTTAAATGGCTGCAGAGCTGCATCACATCTTTGTTTTTCTTCTGGCTTCTGAATGGCATGCACTGGTCATGGAGTTAACACTTGCCAAATCACATTGCTCAGGCCTCTGGTATGAATTCAGCCTTGAATGCACACGTTGCAAAATAGTTTCAAAGCGGAGCATGCTCTTGGCATTGCCTCCCCCAGGTACTCTGATTTTCTGCAACAACACAGTAATTTAGCTGTTTACTTCCATTTTGAGTTATCCTTATCTCAATCAGAAGTGTTCTGCTGCTTGCAATGGTCCCTCACTTTCACTTGTCTGACACTACATTTCCCCTCTGTGCAAGACAAGTGCCTGTTACCATTTTCTAGAGGTGGATCTTCCAAACTTTCTATCCTAAAAGAAAGTAGATTTAGATTGGATATTAGGATATTATTCTTGACTGTGAGGTTGATGAGGCACTAGCACAGGTTACCCAGAGTTGATGCCCCACCCCTAGAAGTGTCCAAGGTCAGGTTGGATGGGGCTTGGAGCAACCTGGGACAGTGGAAGGTGTCCCTGCCCGTGGCAGGAGGGTTGGAACAGGATGATCTTCAAAGTCTCTTCCAACCCAAACCATTTTATGCTTCTATAACCTGACATAGCCAGTCAAATTTCCCACCCCGGTGCAGCACATCCCACTTTGCCATTCCCATGTGTGTGTTTGGCCAAGGCAGCTGGGTGTCCCCAGCTCTCCTGGGAGAGAGTGATAAAACCAGGTAACTATTCAGCGTTGTTACTTTTTAATGGCTTAGGGACTCAAAAGCTGTGGCAGTTCCCATCAGATGTGCCTGGAGAAATCCTGGGGCCGGGCGAGCATCACTCACTTTCCATGAACAAGGACTGATTTGTTTTCTGCTGGCGTTACGAGCAGCGAAACCGAAGCAGGGCGGTGACGTGATTTGTGCCAGGTCACAGAGCACGTCGGGGGCACAGCCAGGGTGGGAACAGGCACCTCTGAGCTCCCATCGACGCCAAGCAGACGACTGGTGCCAGAGCTGTCTGAGGCCAAGAGGGTCAGTGTCTGCAGAGGGGTCACCCGTTGGTACAAGAAGAGAAACTTTCTCCTGCTTTCTAAGCCTGAGGTCCCCTCTAGCAGCTAATTTTTGCTTTAATGGTGACATTGGTTGCAGAATACACTTCTGAGCCTGTTTCCTCCTTGGGTACCTGTCCAAGTACTTTTCCAAGCACCTTTATATGAACGTGCCACTGGGGGCACGAGTTTATGTTGAGTTTTTATCCCAAAAGTAGAGCTCAGCTGCCAAGATCTCCCTGTAATAGACATGCAGAAGTCTGGATCCCTCTGCAAGGTCCTTCCAAACCAAAGGCACGGGGAGATGTCTGTGCATGGGCTCCCCCCGAGGCTGCCTGATGGACCTCTAACCACAGCTGGGATACGATGCAAGAGGAGCTCAGCAATGCCCTTGCAAGAGTTGGTCAGGAAGTGGTGATCTGGGGTAAAATCAGGTTTATTTCTTCCTGAACCAAAAGATGCACCTCTGCAGAGACCCCAGTTGCTTTGTTACGAGTGTTTGCACAGACAGGACTGTGGTCTGGTGAGCAAACTGGAAGTAAGAGTCTCCCAAATTGTTCCAATAAACTCTATCAGATATCTGAGAAAGGCATTTCCATTTCTGTGGTCCTGGGTGAGGATAATGTGTTTCTAAATCCACACTGGCTTTTTCTTTACTTTACTGTAACTCATCTCTGAGTTGAAGTGGTTTAACTGCCTTCACTGGGTAATTTTCCACACCTAGCACCTTTGGATTTCTTTTCTTAAGTCTCACCTTAACTCTAAATTTATTCAGGTTTGTTTTTGTACTTATGATAATCATAGCATTCTTCTGATACATTTTTCTGTCAGCCTTGATTTACTGAGATTTGCTTGCAACCTTCGTTCCAGTTTACCATTTTTTGTGTGTAGGGATATTTTAAATTAATATAATTATATTTAATAACACATGCAGGTACTAAAGCATCTTTTGATTTGAGTCCTAACTTTCGTTATTACCCCACACACACATACACACCTTTTTAGATATTCTGCTTAACCTATGCCTAGAGATTAATTAAAGTGTCATTAAAATGCCTTTAGTACTTTTTGTGTCCTACATGCCTGGAAATACTTTTTTCCCACAGTCAGAATTGTTGTGCTTGTACCAGCAATAACTGGCATGTGGCTTGTTTTGTAGATCACCACGAGATATAACGAACACTCCTAATTAGAAGAGAAAACATTCATTTTTTGGATGCCTGTTCAAAGTTGTCTCAGGAAGATCCACTAGCTTCTCATTTACATCTCTCCATCGCTCTGGGCTGGCTGTGATACCGAGCGCTTGCTCAGAAGCACAGAGTGAGTCCCATATTGCACGTTGTTGTGAAATGCAAATTTAGGATCTTCCCCATGAGTTATGGGGCAGAGTTTCTACCCCATCCATCAGTTTCCAAGCTTTGAGTGTCTAGCCCAGCCTTGAGTGCAAAGTCTCCATCCTATTTTAGTATTTCTGCTTGGGGAGAATTGTAGATTTTTCTGGATTTAGAATGGGTTTGGCATGGCCCCAGTTCTGGGTGGGAGGGAAGTGCATGAAGCAGAAATAGAAATCAGCAACTCTTGGTCTCTCCCTGGGCAAGGAGCAGGGCTAGTGCAGGTATTTTTGTAAATAATTTGGAAGTTCAATGCTTTCTTCTCCAGCCCTTTGCATTTCCTTAAAAGTTTTAAACCCCACACACACAAATAAATACCCATGTGAGCAGCTGGGATAGAAAAATAAAACCCAAATTGCACATCCTCATGGATCTACCCCATTCTTAAGTGAAAATCTGGACACCGAGCTACTCATTCACAGTTCATAGGAGCCAAAACATGACACCTGGCTGGGCTTCAAAGCTCTTGTGCAGAACCAGCACCACCTTGGGGGTGCCACAGCTGCTTTTCGGTTTCACCTCCCATCAGAACAGGAGCTGAGAATCACAGCATCCCATTTTTATCCATGGAGTCAAGCTTGAAGCCTTCCTCCTCCCCTTCCTCATCAGGATGCACCAGGAAAGCACCAACCCAAGGGTCATGGGTGCTTTTAACATCAGCCCAGTGTAGCTCCTGCAGCCTCCTCTCCTAAAAGTCACGAGAAGGAAACAAAACATGAGACAAGATGAAGAAAACAAACAAAAGGGGAGCAAATTACTGACTTCTCAGGGAAGATGGTGCTGAAGATACTGTAATTATAATCCTTTTCAACAGCTGAGAGGAGTTGGGGTGTTTCATGGCCTGGCGTCCAAACATGGACAGGTTTTTCAGCTGTAGGCTTTGGAAGCCTGGTTGAGCAGCTCTCCCCCTGCTGGGGATCTGTCACTGGCCTTGATGGGTTGGAGCATCCATGGGGACATCTTTGGGACACCACTGGGAAGCATTGTGGGCAGACCCCATGGCTCCTCTTCTCCAATGACTCAGAGCCCCCCCATCACCTGTCAATAACAATTCTGTCTTTTGTAAGAGGGCTGGCAGTGACCCACCTTGCAATTAGCTGGTGGTTTGGGGAGAAATGCTAATAAGCACCCTGGGAAGGCAAATCTGGAAGGGAGGAGGCTGCTGCCTTGACTCAGCATCCTCCTGACCTGGGAGGAGAAGGATTCTTGGGATCTGTTCAATGGGGTTTTGTGACACAGCCCTGCTCACCCTCCGTTTCCAGAGATTCTTGGGGCATCCCATCCTAAATAAGTCTGTGAAAAGCCTCTGAGAACAGATCACCACGGACCTTAGACTGGTGCCATCCAATGACACCTTCTCCTTGTAAATTTTTGTATTCTCTCTGCCTTTCTGCTTCCATAAATACCTTATTGCCAACATCTTTTTCATTCCCTGCTTTTCTAGTGGGTACCACTTTTCTGGGATGTTGCAAAAGCCATAGCAGGCCACTATCAGTTCAGGAAAAAAAAGGTTGCCACCCAAAAAAAACACCCCGGGTTTTCACTCCTGTAGCCTTTAACCCCTCCATCCCCCCTCACAGGTCAGTGCCATGGGTTGGAATTTGTGTTACAGTAGCTCCAATCAGGACCTGGGGTATTATTTATCGCATTTAGTACCTGCCATCAGTCATGAAAACTTAACAAAGACCCTATTTGGTTTATCTATAGGCAGCTAAACAAACGTATCTTGCTCTCCTGTTATCTTCTTGTTAACAAAACACTATCAGGATGTTCTAAACATCAGCATTTACTGTGCAAGAGCCCTTTATCTGGCATGATATATAGAGAGCCCATCAATTAGTGCAGGGGGCTTGGAAATACCTGCCACGCTTCGCTCAAAAGTCCCAGCACCATCCCAGGGCTGCATCACAAGTAAATATCCCTGTGAAATTCCTGGCCTCAAGAATCCCTGAATGAGATAGGAGAGCTCATTATGAGCAGAAATCATGATACATTTTTTTTCACCCCTTTTTTTTAATATCAAGGCACATATGCTGGAGACTTTCCATGAAAGGAGTGATGCAACAACAGCCAAGTTGTTGGATGGCACAGGGGTTGGGAAAAGGTGTAACAGGTAACAAACAGGCTTTTACCCAGAATGGCTGGATCTGGTTTGGGAATTCAGTGAAAAGTGCCATGAGACAATGCATCCTCCTGACAGCAGGACCTTGTCTGCAGGATCAATCCCTCTCAGATACCCGCATTGAAAAATATCACACTGTTCTCACTCCGACTCCACATCAGCTCACAAAGGTGGAAGTGACAGGTCTTGGACACCAACACCCATGGATCCAGGGCAGCTGCTTTCTTCAGACACCTGTGTTAAATCAGCACCTGGGCAGAGGAACCACTTCACACCATAAACCAGCCTCCCATGTGTCAGCTGGACCAGTGGTGTTTCACCCCCTCTGCGGTGGTTGTATCTCAGTGGGAAAGTGATTGTCCAGATAAATGGCAGATTGGGAGGTTTAACCCCAACTCCTGTTTGTCTCTGACTACCTGAGTGTCTTGCAAAACAGAAACTTTGTAAACAAGCACAGGGGCTGGTTTGGAAACCACTGTGGCTGCCTCCAAGTGATGGTTACTCACGGAAGGTGTTTTCCTTTAGATGCATCTCCAAGCACAGGACTTACTTCATGAATTTGCAGAGGTTGGGCTCTTGTAGACTTCCCTGCCATTTAAGCGTCTCCGTGTATCCAGGAAAGTAAACTGAATGTTTAAAGGTTGTCAATGTATAATATTTTTTTTTATTTCCAAAGTAAAAATAAAGGGAAGAGCACTGGAATAGGCAGGGCTGGGCTTTTAAGGGGTGGCATGGAGCATTTAAATGAAATAGGTGTTAGAACCAGTGAAGCCAGTGATGGGAGTCAGAGGGGGCAGATGGGATCAGGGCTTTGGGGCAGGTCAGTGCAATTAGGAGTGTGTTTGCACCAAGCTGAGCAGGACTCTGTAGGAGGGAGGCCAGAGAGGTGCAGCAATACAGAGATAAGAGCCTAGAGCAGAGCTGGAGCTGTCTGGACAGGGAAGAGTAGGAGGCACCGTAGAAATTTCCTGGGAGCTTATCACCGTGGGCCATCTTCTCCTCCTCTTTCACATCCGCAGCAGCCCTGGTGCCGCAGGACTGTCCGAGCCCAGCCCTCGCCCAGCCCTGCTGCTGTCAGGCTGCAAGACCCCCCAGAGCAGGGGGTGGGGCTGTGGAAACACAGATCCAGAGATCTGTGACATTGCTGAGGTTGGCTCCAATGCTAAATCCATGAATCCACGAAGAGGCATTTGTGCCTCCATCCGTGCCATTCCCAGTGGGAAAGGGCTGCTCGCTAAAAGCCGTCCCAAAGCGTCGCATCGCCTTCGGTCTCCAGAGGAGAGGGATGGGGCTGAAATAAAATCCAGCAGTGTGGCCCCATATGGGCAAAACCTCACTGGTGGGGGGGACACCTCAGGTTAGCAGGCGGCCTTTCCAGCAGCACTTTAACTCTGTCCTTGTAGAGTCAGAGCTGGCTTTTAATACCCTAGGACCAGCTCCACAAGACAGACCCCCTTCAACTTATGCCCAGAGTCAGGAAGCCCAGGTAAGGAGCCAGGTAGAAATTAAATTAAAAGAGTTGGTCATTGCTGATGGTTATTCGGTTTTAGGAGGTGCTGGGTTGTGCAGGGCAAAGCTCCGTGTGGGTTTTACATTCAAATATTCACCTCACACCACTCTCATATCATTGCTGTCGGCTGTTTTTTCCTCCAAGTGCTATTAAAGTTGCTATTTGATAGGAGAACAAAAGACAAATAGGAATCATTGGTTCAAAACCTCACCATCTAAGCATGATCTTTCTAGACCAGGAACTCTAAGCCCCTGATCTGTGTGATATATAGTTTGGGTACAATAATATCTGCTGCAGTTATTATTACCTATATTACAAAGATCTCAAAAAAAAAAAAAAGTGAGAGATATTGTACACATGCTGGCTAGTTTCTCTGTTAGGGGGAGGGAAAAAAAAAAAAAGAATAAAAGTTTAATAAACGTGTGCTGTGTTGTGGATGACTTTGTGGCGACCTTTGTTGCAAATGGCCTATGCATGCGGAATAATGGTCTCCGTGCAGAGAGGGAAATGGCTTAGTGCTATCATCGTTGCCTCGGTAACCATCAGAGTCTCCATCTAGCAGAGAGAAATGAGTTATGAAAAGGCTTGAGTGAAGAAGGGATTAACACATGATCCCAGGGACAGCATGTCAATCAAAATCAGCGGAGAAATTACACTGCTCTATTTGAGAATGTCTCCGGAAACGCAACCTCGGTGGGTGTATGTATGTGGATGTATGCAGGCGTGATGGAGAGACCTATGGCTCTCAGCCTCCTATGGAATATATATATATATATATATATTTATATATATGAAAAACACAGGATATCTGAGATCACTGGTGTACATGTGCATAAGCACCCCCTGCACACACATTCCCTGTACATTTGTGTCCAAACACACACACATGAAGCAACTCTCTGTAGGGACACACCTTTGTGATGCTCACACTTTCTGGGGTCCATGCTGCCCCAAGCAGCCAAGTGACCAACAATTTCATTATTTTTTTTTAATAATCCAAAATGCATATTTGATCCTGAAATTTTCTCATCCTCTCTCCTGTCCTTACCAGGCTTCATTGAAATGTCAGTCATGGCATCCCTTGTTCCTGAAGGACAGCCCAGGAGCTGAACCACCTGAAGTCTCTCTTGTACCTCCAAAAGGGAGAGCAGAAGGAAAAGAGTTCCCCTTATAACACGTTCAAAATGCAAAATCCTGGGCAATATGGAGACTCCAGCTTTATCCTGAGAGTGCCAGTGGCTTCACCTGAATTTCTTCCGCCAGCGCCGCACTCCTGAGCTCTGCAACTTGTAGGTCAAGGGCATGGGAACTCAACCCATGATTAACTCCCTCTTGGTTTTAGCTACTGCAAACTCAGTGGTGGTTCCAAGCGCTGGCGCTGCTCAGCCGTGTGTGGCTGTGCACACATTTCCTATGGCAATTGTTTGCCTGGGTTCAGCTGACAAGCTTTACATTACCTGGGACCAGAGCGAGTTTTCTGCTAATGTCAGGAGCAAAATATGATTGCTGGGAAGGGAGGACTTGTGTGGCCTCAGAGCTGAGGAGTGTGGCTGGAAAAGGCATTGAGTATTTGTTCTGTTCATTGGCCACTTCAGTAATAGAAAAGTTTTTCTTCCAGGAAATTTATAATTTTTTTTTTATTATTATTATTATTTTTTAATAGATGATAATTGAAGGCAAAGTAGAGTTTTGCTTTGGTTTCTTCACTGCTTGCTGTGACTTCATGCTGGGCAGTGCAAGAGCACTCAGGGAAGGGATTTGCCCCCTGAAAGCATTCCTGGGCCACCCAGCTCTTGAGAGCGCCAGGTTCTCCCTGTGCTCATCACCCAGCACGTCCTGTTCACACCTGGCCCCTCACATTGGTCCTGCATCCCTGCACAGCTCATCCCACACCCACAGCTCATCCCACACTCTACAGCTGCAGCCACAGTCACTTTACAACCATCCCTTTATGTTCCATTTGTGCATGGACTCCTTTCCTGCCTTGTCCTGCCATTCCATCACCACAGGAGAATACTTCTGTACATCCCTCTTTTTCCTAACACCCACATGGTACTGTCCTCCCTGGGCATTGTCCTACCTGCCCATGGAGCCTTCGTGCCCAGCATCACCCCCAGGCCCCCAAACCCCACCCAGGCTCAGCCCTTCCCTCATTCACCCTTTGCACAATGGCACCTTCTCGGGTTCACCTGTGGGTTTTCCCCCTGCACAAACTCAGTGTGACCCCCCCAACCACACACTACAAAATCCCCCATGTTTCCCACCCTCTATGGCTGCACCCACTCATTTGGGGTGCACCCACACACACACTGCAGCTTCCCACATAAAAACCACCCAGAATCCAGCCTGCACAAGCCCAAATGTGGATGCCATCAAAACTCATCCATCTCCCAAGTGCTCCCAAACACACACACTCCCTTCTGATGGATAGGGACACCACCCCATCATAGCCAGGGCCACCAACAAACCCACTACCCAGGGTTTCCACAGCCCTCCACCACGGTGAAACCCTTCACCCTGGCTTTTTTGGGGGGGCTCTCTGAGCCGCCACCCTCTTCCTTCCCCCTCCTTGCTTTCACTTCTCTCGGGTTTATTTCCCCTCTGCTCCCACTCCTTCCCCCCTTCCCTTCCCTCCCCCCTGCCACGTCCCCAGCCTCCCACACAAGTTTAAAGCCATCAGCCCAGCCAACGGTTAACCAAATCGCCTTGACCTCTCTGCTATTTGATATTCGCCTCCTTGACACTCATTTAGGAGCGCGCAGCGGTAAAGCAGACATTGGACAAGTCCAGCCTGAAACCAAAGCCCTATGAAAGGAGGAGAGAGATCAGAAGAACCTGATAGCTAGGAACTTGTTCTCTCCAAAGGCTTTCTGGACATTTTAGCCTGGATCAGGGGTCCGTGGAGCGCCAGTTCGTCGCCAAGCAGGGTGTAAACGTTAAATGTTAGCTATTTGTTCCAGAGATTGGCATGAAGATCGAGCCTTTCTGCCTCCTCTCCCCGCGACCCCCCTCCCGCAGTCTCTCCAGCCCGTCCAGAGTCTCACAGACACTCATTCATTAGCGGTTTAATAACCCTCCCGACGTGATAACATCCTTTACTCCCGGCTCTGCGAGCGGAGGTGACCCCGGGGGTGGGCTGCTCACTCGAGGTGCTCCGAGGGGCGGGGGTCGGGGGGTACGGGCTACTCCCCACCCAGTTGTTGGGTGAGGAAAAGCATCTTCACCACACCTCCCACCCCCCCACCCCGCCCCACGTAGAAAATCGAGTGAGCAGCCCGTAAAAAAAAAAAGAGGCAGCTCAACTTTGGCGCTCGCATCCCTAAAAGTCGGCAGGGCGCTTCCCAAGGGTCCCCAAGCCTGGAGGGGGACACGCACACGCTGCCACCCCCACCCCGGCACCCCGGTCCCCAGCCCGGCTCCACCACCGGAGCCCCCGGCGCCCTTCTCGGGTGATGCGGAGATGCTGGAGATGCTGGAGATGCTGGCGGTACCTCACCTGATCGAGCCCTACGTTATTTTAAATGGCTCTAATTTCACCATTTATCTCATTTGGCCCGTAACTGCGGATTCAGGCATCTGAAACAACCTTTCGAAACTCTGATTAGTTCAGCTTCGTTCAGTGCCTTTTCCTCCCTCTCCTTTCTCCCCATTTTTTTTTCCCCTTCTCACTCCCTTTCTGCGCGACTTTCATGCGCTGCAGATAAGATATAAAATGCTCTATCGGGATCCTGTAATATTAAAGATCAAAAGTGGCATCAATTGAAGACCAAACGCGCGGAAAACAAAGGGGAAGGCTGGGAGATGTTCATCAGCTAATTACAACTGCAAATATTATGCAAATTTATCTTGGCACAGAAATGGAGAAAGCGAGTTTAAGTGTGGAGATAATGCTGGAATATTGAATGTTCAGCTAAGGGTGGGACGCGGTCCAATAAATTCATCTGAGGGAGAACCGGTATTATATATATGTATATTCCTATCAAATCATCTACACTTCAGATTGGGAGGGGGGGATACAAAAAATTGCGGTTATAATTGATACTTGAAATTCCTTGACAAATATTGCACAGAATATACGGAGGAGGAAGAGTAAGGAAGCCGAGATTAGCGTTTGGATGGGATTTGTGAAACACCGCATGCAAAACGATGAATCCATAGCGGGGAGGGGGCGGCGTGGGGTCCCCCCCCACTCCAGACCCCAGGTGGGAACCTTTCCCTTTAGGCAAAGGGGAAAACCAAGTTATTTTTCAACCTCATTTTAGAAGCGGCTCTCACTTCCTGGAAAAAAGGACCGTGCTAGACCTGGTTAATGATTAAACACCGTCCCTGTGCCATGAGAGCCAGGAAGGGATGAGAAGGAGCAAGGGAAACTTAAACCAAGGCAGAACAGAGCTGCCAGCACCTGTCCCCAGAAATTTTAGCATCAGGAGTGGCTGCACACAAAGGGGGGATAAAAAATAAAGGGAAAAACCCACCTAAACCAAAAAAACAATCGAGACGCGGCACACTGACCATGAAGAGGATTTTAGGCACCATTTTCTCAGAGGCGGGGATGCTCTAGCACGGGTCGGGAGCATCCCCCAGCCCCTCGCAGGGTTTTGAGGGGATTATCCCAAACCCCGTTATCGGGTTTGACCCTTGCGGTGGTTTTTGTTGAGATCAAGTTTTGGGCTGAGTTGTTACTGTTGTGGGAATCCCTCCCTCCTCCCCCCACCATCCCTCGGAATGGAGAAAAGGGGGTTTATTCGCCACAGAAAATGTTTGAAATGCAGCTTTTCCCTGCGCAGGTGAGGAGGCAGAGCTCGGCTTCTCCTTCCCTTCAAGGATTCAAACGAATACATTCAAATCCAGCAAAAATATCAGCAGATCTTCCCCTCCTCAGGCACACGAATATCAATAATTTCAGGTGAATGTTTCCCCCCACCCCGCCCTCCATCCCCTATTTCGTTTCTGCAGCCAGAAACACAGCGCAGCGTTCATTTGCATACAAAGCAACACGCGGAGTTTCTCCAGTTTATGAGAAATGCCTTTTAAAAAAAAACAAAACAGGAGGCAGAGACAGAGGAAGAGAGAGGGGAGAGACTCCTCGCAGAAATCTTATCGATTTTTTGCTATGCATGTATTTATTTGGCAACGGGGCGGGGAGAAAAAAAAAAAAAAAAAAATTTTTTGTCTATGAATGTATTTATTTGCAAACGGGGCGGGGAGAAAAAAAAAAAAAACATTATTGGCAGCCCTCCCTTAAAAAAAAAAAAAAAAACAAAAAGAAAAAAAAAAAGAAAAAAGAGAGAGATGCAAATTATATTTTATCTTAACCCGGCTCCGTGCTTTATTCAATGTTTATGATGCATTATCTCCCCCTTAAATAAAAAATAAATCATGTAAAATTAGGATCTCGGAGCCACCGAGAGGAGAAGCTCCGGTCGATTTTCTTAATTTCAGTCTGAAAGTGACACACTAATTAAAGCGCCTCATCATCCCCCTCCAACTTCTTTTTATTTTTATTATCAGATTTACCTTATATTTTCCCAATTAAAAAGGGAAAAAAAAATCAGTTTCGCTGCCCCCAGGATGAAACTAAACTAAAATAAGGACCCACGAATTTTTTCCCCCAACGTTGCCCATCGCTTTCCGCCATCAGATTCATTGTGATGTATTAGATGCAATAAATTATCCCATGTAACAAAACATTGGGAGCTGAAAGGGTGATAATCTGGAAAGCAGAGATAAGGATTCATTATTCCGAATCATTATGAATCCAACGTTGCCTCTGACTTCTTTCTTAATCAGCTCCTCTGATCCTGGATATGTGAGCAGCACAGATAAGGAAAGAGTCATTTATAATTCTGTACCTCGTCTAATATTTAAAAAAAAAAAAAAAAAGTCAGAGGCAAGAAAACGCTATAAAACACAAGCAAGAGGCGGCTCCGAATGAAATATCACTTCGATGTTGTTAGAGCCGCAGTAAGATTTAATTAAAATTCTCCTCTTCCACGTGCTTTATATATTTTTATAAATATATTTTACACCTTGGTTGCAACGGATGGGAATTTACAGTTGCGGGTGTTTGTTGGGGTCTGGCTCTGGCTTTGACTTTATTCCCAAGTCCCTGGTTTGGGTGAATGGAAGATGTGGGCGAAGGGGGGAAAGAGGGTGTGGGGGGGGCGATTATTTTAATTTCCGAGGGTCCCCCCCCAGCCCCTCTGCCCCTTCCCAGCGCTCCCACAAAGTCATTAGGTCGATCCTACCCAATGTAGGCGGCCGCGTTTAATGGAAATCGTTTTAAAGCGAATATACTCTGCGCACACAAAGCGCAGGATCAATGCCAAAGCGCCTGATTTGGGGAGATCAAGACGCAGGGTGCTTTCTTTCCCTCCTTGGAAACGTAGATTGCAAGAGTGATATTAAAAAATAACCTCTCTGAGACTGTGTTTTCACAGCCGGCGAAGGGGGAATTATTGATTATTGGCAACTTTTCCCCGAGGTGGGGGCAGACGGGGTGGATTTTCTTTCCAGAACACGAGAGGCAGTTTAATTATAGCAAATAAAACATCCCCAGCCTCCTCTCTGCAGCCGGCAGAGCGGTTATCCCTAACAATAACGTATGGATTTTATTTAGGGAGGGTTCGACTGCAAATCTTGGTTCAGGCGGAGCCGAAATCGATTTTGTGTGTGTGTGTGTGTAGGCATTTATTTCGGTGTGGACCCGTCTAAATGTGTGCCAGGAGGAGAGCGAGAGGTGGGATCAAGCACATGCAGTGGGAGAATCACAGGATCCCCTAGCAAGTTGGAAAACACAAGGAAAAAAATATTATTCCATATATTTATACATGGAATATATATATGTATGTATATATACACGCACACCATATAAATAGATATATTCCATATACACACACACACACACATAGAAAAATACATGTGTGTGTGCATTTTTTTTTTTTTTTCTCTCGCCTATTTATTTATTTAAATGACCTCCGGGTATCTGACTGTTGCTTTGAATGTATATTCGGACCTCAACTGCAGGCACCGAGGCGGGTCTGTGATATTTATGATAAACCCCGGGTGCCATTTAAAGCCTCATTAGTTATGTTTAACCTTTGAATCACCGGCCATCCTGGCTGGAAATGAACTTCGCGGTGCGGGGTGGATGCGGGAGGGGGGGATGAGTGTGGATGCGCCTGCGCCTGTGCCCAAATTCCCTCTCTCCCCTCCCGCCCCCCAGCAAGCCCAAACCAGAGGAACAGAGACAATAGTGCGGGGACTCCATCTCCGCAATCTTCCCAAGCGGTTTTTGCAGGACGATCCTTGATTTTTCGTTTTCCCACCTCGCCCCCGCCCCCAGTTCCACGATGTGCTCAGACAGCCTGGATCCAGCTCCCTCCCGCCGCTTCTTTATTTATTTATTTTTTCTTTTTCTGGGCAGTTTTGGAGGGATCCGGCATCATCTTCCAGGTTGATCTCGTCTCCCTCCCGCAGCACTGTTTTGGGGAGCAGAAGATTCCGCAGGGATTTTCCCAGCCCCATGATGAGGAACACACCCCCCCGAGTGATTTCAGCTGTGTTCTCCTTTATTTTTTTCCTATCCCATACCACACAAGGATTTATCCCCGTCTCGTCCACACGGCTCAGTCCAAACCGCACAAGCCTCGTGGCTTTAAAATCCTCTTTTTCGAAGCCTTTCCTTAGCAAAAGGCACATTTCTTGTCGATGGTAGATGGGCTCAACCCTCCTCCCCCCGCCGTTGGGGTGCCCGAGCTGTTTCCATCCGTGTTTGGCGCTGGGAAGGTTCCCTTCGTGGCTCTAATGAGCTTTAAGTTATTACCTTAATTGAATGTGTTTTCTAAAGATAGAATTGGGAGGCGATCGCGTTACCTTTCACCTCACAGAGAGTCACTCTAGAAGCAGCGATAGCCAACTCCCAACGTCAGCAGAAAAAACCAACAATATCCCTCCAGGACCAGGAGGGTGTGTATATACATATACATTTATTTTTTCCCCCCTGAGTGACCAATTTTCTCCCACTATCTGAAGCGCCGGGACCCCGAGCTGCCGGGATGTGCCCTCGGGGTCTCTCCGCCGGGTACCGCGGAGCCGGGCCGGGGAGAGGGGCTCTGCATCCCCCCAGCACCGCTGGGACTCCCACTCGTGGGGCCTGGGATCTGCTGCACGCACCTGGCATAGCCCCGGAAATAAAGCTTTATTCCAGCTTTATTGCCGAGGAAGCATCTCCACACCAAGGCTGGATGTGGAGCGTGGGGGCTATTTTTCCCCCATCCCAATTCTCCCCCTCGGACGTGGCTGCCCACCCCGGCAGGTGAGCGTGGCCATTCCAGCACGTGCTTTCCGTGGATAAGCCCCTTCCCACCTTCCCCAGGCTGATCCTCCATGTCTTGTCTGGTTTTGGTGGCAGGACACCCAGTCCGAAACGAGCACCCAGCCCTAGCGAATAAAAAAATATCATCAGCAAAACCTGGGGAAGTTTTCTCATCAGCAAATCTGCCCGTGGGTCGAGGCTAACGGGGGAGAGCACTGAGGCTGCAGCATTAGGTTTGGGGGGGTGACATGAGTGGGGGGTTAAATGTGGAAAATCAGAGCCCGCCGCCCCTTCCCCCGTCGGTTCCTCCATCTCCTCGTGGCTGAAAGATCTGGGACATTCCTCCTGTTCCACTGCCCGGCTCCCTGGCTTCTGCTGCCCCTACAGCACTTTAGGAGGGATCTTTATCTTCCCTCCATCCCCAGCCCTCCAAACCCCCCAGGTATTCCCGGGGAAAGGGGATTGAGGAGCGGGCAGGGGGCTGTAGATTCCTCCAGGATGGCTCCGCATCGGCCCCGGGTTCAAGCCGGTGCGATTCTGAGGGGACAGAGAGGGGGACACACGGGACCCCCAGCGCTGGGGCCGGCCCCTACGGCCCGTGTGTCCCTGTGGAGGTGCTGCACTCCTGCCCGCGGCCGGGAGCCTTCCTCGTCCCGAGGAGGAGTGGGAGACAGGGGGAACAATCCTTGTCCCACCCCATTCTCGGAGCGCCAGGGGATGCATGTCCATTTTTTTTTTTTTTTTTTTCCTGTATCGTGAAGCCTTACCCAGATATATTTTCTAAATAAATATAAAAAAAAAAAAAAAAAAAAAAAAAAAAAAAAGACAGCAGAATAGGGTCATTAAAATTCCCCCCCGGGATTTTTTTAAGAGGGTACGGAGGAGAAGAACCAGCCCCTTGTCGCTAATGTCACCACTTTTCCTCGAAAGCTTTCGATGCAGCCGAGCGAGCCCCGGCGTTATTTGTACGATCATACGCTTAATTACATTTTTCCCCTCTCTCTTCCCGGCGTTCCCGGCACTGACAGTTGCTCCCGGGACGGGTTACATCACGCTCACACCGCTGTACCTGGCGCGTCCCCCTGGCCCTGCCCCTGTCCCCCCCACCTCCACCTCCCCGCCCCATCGATGGGTGTGTAAAGAAATGGCCCATCATATTCCTCTCACTCCTGCTCTGCCCTTTCCCAACCCGGAAGAGCTCTGATCTTCAGCCCAGCCCGGAGGAGGAGGAGGGCAAGGGTGGGCGTTCGGAGGATGCGGCTCCCCCAGGTTTTCCCCCTCGGTGAGAGCTTGCGACATGCCAGCAGCGGCTCCGCTCCTCCCGCACTCCTGCTCTGAGCGCTCCAGCGGAACCGGGCGAAATCAAAAGCATCTGCCCAGGTCAGTGAACACCGATTTGTCTGTCCGTGTGTGTCCCCCCATCCGACCCTCCTCCTTTTGGTTTTGTTTTTTTTTTTTTTTTTTTTCTTTTTTTTTTTTTTTTTTTGAATTCATCCTTCTTTTACTCCTTCTCCACGTGGAGGGCATTAGGATGGGGAGCTCGGCTCAAAGGATTTAAAACTCAGCCCCGACCCCGCTTTATTGCTTGGGGTGGATGGAGGGGACAGTCGAGTTTTTTCGGTGACCTTGGGGAAAGCCCCCCTGATCCGTAAGGGAGCGATTTTTGGGAAGCTGGGGGAGGTGTTTTACCCGTGGGTGTTGGGGGCAAAGGAGTGAGGCTGGGGTGGCGAGGGCTGGGAGATGGGACATTGACATAGCTGGGGTGAGAAATATTAATCTCCATTCCCGAATGGATTTATATCTGAGGGATATGCGGGGCCTTTCTGTACCTGGCTTCGTACCTATGTGCATATAAATATATATATATTTGTGTATATTTATATTGTATGTCCGGACACACATACTCTATGTATCACTCTGTGTACAGCGATATTCATGCGGGCAGGTTCTCATGGCTGCGGTTCTGTGCTCTTCCCAAGAATAATTCCGATTTAATTTGATTCTGTTAGGTTGATATGTGCTGTTTAATATAAAATATACCCTGTATAGTAGTACTCTATCTCTCCAGGTTAAAAATATCTGTATATAATACATAACAAGAATAATGCGCTTCTGCTCAGGGCGGTTTTCCGCAGATATTTCTCCTTTTTGCAGCTTAGAAACGCAAAGCAGAGCTACCCTAGAGGTGTGTGGTTAAGGCAGGCTAGGATGAGGAGGGAGATGGCTCCGGCTCCGGGGCCGGACCCGCACCTTCCCCGTGGCTCCTGGTCCCGCTGAGGGGACCCACGGGCCGGGCCGGGCCGGGCTGGGCCGAAGTGGGCTCCGGCAGGACTGGGGGCCGAAGGACGAGAGGAGAGTTTCCTGTCTCTCCCAGCACTCCTGCATTAAGTCTCTCTCCTCCTTCCCCGCCTTGTAGGAGATTTTTTCACCCTCCAAACGTGCGGAGGATTTTCGGGAGGGAGCAGTGGGAATGTCTTGTGCTTCCAAAAGATTTACAATTAGCTGTCATTGAGCCTTTTGAAAACAAGAAGAAGAGAAAATCTATCTATCTACTATCTATCTATCCGCGATCTATCTATCTATCTATCCTATCTAGCATCTATCTATCTATCTATCTATCTATCTATCTATCTATCTATCTATCTATCCATCCATCTATCTATCCATCTATGCATTCCAGCTCCTCTTACGTTCACGTGTCCGTACACAGACAGCGGGCTCCGGGTGACGGATTTTAATGAAACCGGATAATTAATAACCACCGTCCCTGCTTGTTTTCTCCATTATTTATGGGCCGCAGGTGCGGAGCGGGGGAGCCGGGACCTGTCGGTGCCGCGGGCTGGGGCTGCTGCTCCGACCAGGCGGACACCGGTCCCACCTCCCCGGTGCACCGGGATGAGTCCCCGGACAGGCAGGGGGGACAGAGAGGGTCCCGGCAACCTGGGGGCCCCGGGAAAGGAGAATCAGGCTCTCGGAAAGGAAGGAGGGGAGAGGGAAGGTCTACCCCCACCCCGCCGCCGCATTTCGCTCCCGGCTGGGGCGAAGCGCTTCCTTCTCCCGGGGATGTGGATTTTTTTTTTTTTTTTTGCAGAGCCGAGGGGTGCGTCTTAATTTCAAGGGGGGAAATAAGACTAGAAGGTTTTTCCCGGCAGGGGTAGGTAGAGAGTGGGATGCGGAGGAGGGGGAGCAGAAGGCTGGGGGCTGTTCTCGCTCCCCGGGATGCGGAGGGCATCGTCTGGTGCTTGGACGGGGGCGGGACAGCATTCGGGGAGCCTGTCTGTGCCCGTCAGGGGAATTTGGGGTGCGGTAGCCCTCTCTTCAGGGCGAAAAGAAATCGTGCGCATTCTGACACCCTCGGTACCGGTTGAATTTTGGAGCCTCTGACGGTAAATGCGAGCCTCACATTTACGGAGTGGGCTGTCACCGTGCGGGGTTACAGCCGCTGGGGTCTGTGGGCACGGGGGGTTTGTTTTGGGGGGTGCAGGGAGGGCAAGGGCGGCTTCAAACTGACAGCAGCCGGGCCCTTGCCAGAGTAAATCGCTCCGGTTTTAATCCCGGGAAGTCGGGATATGCCCCTGCGTCTCACCGAGGAGCTGGTGTTAATTCTGCCGCCTCCTCTCACGCCAGCCGCTGGGCGATTTGTGGGGGTTTTGTGTGTTTCTTTTTTTTTTTTTTTTTTGTGTTTTTTTTGTTTTTTTTTTTTTTTTTTTTTATTTTTTAAATCTATGTCCCGGGGAAATTTCTGCTTTCGGTGGAAAAAAAAATAAAAATAGAGAAGGAAAAAAAAAAAAAAAAAAAAAGACAAAAAGAATCTTTAACACGTCGGCAGCTTCACCTTCTCCGTGGGGTGCGAGAAAACAGCTCTTGCCGGGTTTAAAGCCCTCAAGATGCTTCAATCCTCCTTCAAATCTATGGCTCAAAACCGTCCTGGGAGATAAAGCAAAATCGAGAAACCTGAAACAAATTGGCGCCCCGAACTCCCTCTTTTTTTTTTGAGGGGGGGGGGGGGGTGGGGGTTTTGGTTGGTTGGTTGTTTTTTAAGGATTTTTTTTTTCCCTATTGAGCACTTCTTTACCCTCGCCGTAATTTGGAGTGGCTGTTCAGACGATTTTCTGGCTTTTTCTTCTCTTATTTTATAATTTGTGGGGTCGAAGCCTTTCGGGAGCGCTGCCCAGCTCCCTGCGGCGACAGCGGTGCCCGGTGCCGGGGACCCTCTCCAGGGTACGGAGCCTCTCCCGCAGCCTGGAGAGGGGGGAAAAGGGGAGAAAGGGGAGGTGGAATAAAAGAGAGAAGGAGAAGCCTTTGCCAAAGAGCACTTTTGCTGTCTGAGAAAGGAAAAGGTGAGGGGGGAAAGGGACTTACCGGGTTGAGCTGGAGCCGGGGCTGTCTGTGTAGGGAAGGGAGGGAGCTGGGTCCTGCCTGGTGCTGCCGCCCGGAGCGGGACAGGACAGCGGCAGCAGGGACAGAACAGCGACAGCAGGGACAGGACAGCGGCAGAAGGGGTGACACGAGTCCCCCTCCCCTTCCCCCTTTGCCCGGCTCCTCTCCTCGCCTCTGCCGAGCAGTTTGGGGAATGTGTCGGGGGGAGAGGTCGCCCCTGGGACTTGCGGAGCCGGTTTTTGATCTTTCTCAGACCATTTTTTTTTTTTTTTTAACTTCTGCAGTGTCCCGGGGCAGTCGTCCTTCTCTCAGCTTCAAAGGGGGGGGGGGGGGGGGGGGGGAAGAAAAAATACCCCTTTCTTTCCTCCCCACTTTATTCTTTTTAATTTTTTTTTTTACGACAGAAAGGGTTTTCCCCCCTTCTTTTCCCACCCCTCCATCAAATAACATCATTTGCGCTAAAAAAAAAAAAAAAAGAAGTGTGTTTGTCTGTGGTGGGTGGTGGTGGTGCACGAAGGGAGAAAAAATTGGTGCCGGTGTAATCATCCGATGATTTGTTCTCCCTTTGAATTTGCATGGCTCGGCACTTCTTTGTGTGCGTGTTTATGTTTCCTCTCGATCTTCACGACGGGGAGATAAGTGAATTATTAGAAAAGAGCGGAAATATGTACGTACATATTTAAAAAAAAAAAAAAAGAAAAAGAAAAAAAAGAGAGCGAGAGAGAAAAAAAAAAAAAAAAGAAAAACCACCCATGTGGCTAGTTTCGAAGCAGAACGGAAGGCTCATATGGGATGGAAAAGGGGAGAGGCAGAAATGCCAGTCTCTCTTTCTCTTTGACTACAATTTTTATTATCATTATTATTACTACTATTATTTTTAATTTGTTAGCTCCTAGCTGGAAGGATGCTGATGACCGTTTAAATGATAAAGAGGGGTGGTCTTGGGGAAGTGGATCATAATTCCTGCCTAATTCACGAAGCGAGGGAAAAAAAAAAAAAAAAAAGAGGAAAACAAAATATTCCCTCTTCTCTGCGCCTTTGTTTAACCCGAGATTATCTCAGCAGCCTGCCCAGGGATCAGCACCCTCCCGGCAGGGCCATCCCGGGGACTGGCAGGCTCCGTGCCCCGAGAGGGGCTGCCCCAGCCGGGGAGATGGGAACGGGCTCACAACCTCGGGTCTCTCCCTCGGCGAGCGAGCAAGTTGCTGTACAGAGGCAAAAAAAAAAAAAAAAAAAAATTAATAATAATCTTCGGAGCTCTGCCCTGGGCCGTGTCCTCTCCATAACCCCCCGATTCCTCGCTCCCGGCTGTTTGTACAGCTTTACCTGTACTATTCTGGTACCCTGGAAAAAAAAAAAAAAAAAAAAAAAAAGCCCAGCCCGGCAAACGTAACTTAATCCCCTTTCAGTCAATTGTCGTTTAAAAGGGGGCTAAAGGAGAGGGGGGAGAAGGGGGAGGCTGCCTGTCCCCGCCCCGAGGTGCCAGTCTCGGCGGTGGGCACCAGCGAGGACGGGCTGGCCCCGGGTCCCGGCTCCGGAGCAGCCTCGCCTGTACCTACTTTAACAGGAAGACCCGAGGGAGATTTAAAAAAAGATAAATTGGGGGTTGAGGGGCGGCATCTTTAGTGCCCTTTGACTGGTCACTTTTAGGGGAGCGGTAGGCTGGGGGCCCGCCCCATGCCACAAAGTCTGGGGTTTTCTGTTGTTGATTTTATCTGTTGGTTTTTTTGTTTGTTTTTCTTGTTTTGTCTGAATTTCCCCCTTTTTGGGTCTTTAAGTGACAATAAAATGTCCACAGCGTTTTCTCGTGGCCTTTTAGAGGCAGAGTTATCCCCCTTCTTCCCATCCCTTCCCTAGCTAGGAGGGATGCTGGAGCCCCGCTCCCCGCAGCCCCCTCCTCCCCACCCCCGGCAGAATTAACCCCCGAGCCCCCGACCCTTATCTGGCGGCTGGTGGTGAGCTTGGGGCTAATTGCTCCAACAATGGGCTCCTATTAACGCCGAGCTGTCACTGGAAACCCTGCTGGGGGCTGCCAGGGGGGGCGAGGTGATGGATCTGCAGCCACAGCCTGGGAAAAGGACGGTCAAGGCCAGCGCTCCTCTCAAAACCCCCGGGGAACACAAGATAATCCGAAGAGACGGGGAAAATGATGGGTCTCCGCTTCTCTTTTTAAAAAATATTCTTTTTTTTTTTTTTTTTTTTTTTTTTTTTTAAGGGGGTGTTTTTACCCTCCCCACCATGACTTCCTCCCGGCTGGGAGGAGGATAGGAAGATCGAGTCTATGGAGAACGGGTTGAAAAATCAAGGGACAGCCTAAGCAAACTAGATTTGAAATCGGATGTCTCCCTCCCGCAACTGGGGCTGTGGCTGCGAGGCTCAGGGTCCCGCCGTGCCACCCCTGTCGGGGCAGGACGGAGCCATCAGGGCTGTTCCCGTTTCTTTTCCCCCCTGCCACTGATGTGACTTGGTGTAGCTGTTGATTTATTTTATTTTTTTTTCCACTTTATTAATTTTATTTTGCATTAATAATTCCCTGCCGTCCAAACAGCTGAAGGAAAGCGGTTTCCTCACTACCTCCGGACAGTGCTAAAGGCAAGATTTAAAATGGTTTAGCAATTTTGTGACCTTTGCATGGAAATTCCCCTCCTGTGATCCCACGGCTGTAGGTCTCTGGGCTGACTGCCGGAGGGAGCGGGGGTGGGAATCTCAGCTCACCTGCCCAAAGATCTCAGCTCGCATTAACGCCCTCTTCCCCCTCCCGCAATGTTAAAAGACACAAAGTGACTTTTCCCAAGCGTCGGAAACCCCTGCGACCCGCAGGATGTGCTTGGGCTGTGTGGAAATTTGGGGAGAGGGGATGAGGAGGCAAATCCCAGGGAGAAACTTCCCGCTCGCGTCCATAAAATGCTTTAAGCTGGGCAGGGGGATGGCGAGAAGAGGAAAGTTTGTGCTCCTGAACGTTGCTCCCCTCTTCACTGTCCTCCTCCTCTCGAAGGATCCCCCAGTCCGGGGGAGGAGGAGTGGGCAGGAGACCACCCTGCTGCTGGGGTACCCCGGCCCCCGCACACCGGGGGTGGCTCTGGGGCCTCCGGTGCGGAGGGAGCCGCAGGGGCATCCCGGAAAGTCCATCAGGACTTTCGCCGTTTTTCCCTCCGTTTCCTCCTTCTAGCGCACCCCGATTCCTGTAGTACTGAAAGGAAGGGACACCCAGCAAAATAAAAACCCTGCAGGCAGAGCGACTCCTCTGAGAGGAAACGCGAGCTTTCCCGGAGCGAGTTAAAGCCCCCGGCTCGGGATGGGCCATGGGCATCCCTCTCCTGTCTCCCCCTTCCCCTAAAGGGCTGCAGGGAGCGGTGCCCACCGCCCCCGGGGTCGACGCTCGGCGAGGCTGGGCAGTTCTGGGGAGCACCGAGCCCTGTCCCCCGGAGATTCTGGGTGGGGGTGACCTGCCACCCCCTTCCCGGCTCCTCCAAGCTTCTCGGCGTTCCCCACCCGCCACCCTTCCCCTGGCTGGGCCGCCCCGACCCTAACGCGTGGCTGGTTCACGGCTCTTACACCAGTCCTGGTCGGCTTCTTTATAAAATCTACATACACGTATAATATATATATATATATATCTGTGCTTGCCCACGGCGCATCTTGCACGCGTGAAACCTCTGTCCCCACGCCCAGCGGCGATGGGCTGCACCGGGGGCTGAAACCTGGGCTTAAAACGGGCGCCCTCGAGGATCCGAACCATCCATCCATCCATCCATCCATCCATCCATCCATCCATCCATCCATCCATCCATCCATCCATCCATCCATCCCCGGCCGTCGAGGAGCAGAGCCTGCTCCCGGCCACAGGTTGAGCCTAGCCCGGCTCCGCTGACCGGAGGCGGCTCTGTTCCCGGGACACTGGCCCCGGAGCTGCGGAGCCCCGGGTTTTAACGAGATCTTCGGTATAAAGTCTCCGGAGAGCCGCTTCCTCCCGCACCGGGGCTGACGCGCTCTGGCTGGCGTGCGGAGACAGCGTGCGGAGCATCCAGTGAGTGACTCGTTCTGGTTCTTTTAAAAATTATATTTTCTTCTTTCCTTTTTTTTCCCTTTTTCTTTCTTTCTTCTTCTTTCTTCTTCTGTCTTCTTCCTATATCTTTCTCTTCTTTTCTTTCTTCTCTCTTTCCTCTTTCTTCTAGTCATTCAATCTTTGCTTTCTTTCTTTCTTTCTTGGTCTTTCTCTCCTTCCTCTCTTTTCATTTTGCCTTGATCTCTTTCTCATGTACACTTATTCTTGTCTGTTTCCTTCTTTTGTCTTCTTCTTTCCTTCCTTCTTTCTTTCTTTCTTTCTTTCCTTCTTTCCTTCTTTCTTTCTTTCCTTCTTTCTTTCTTTCCTTCTTTCTTTCTTTCTTTCCTTCTTTCTTTCCTTCTTTCTTTTTTTCTTTCCTTCCTTTTTTCTTTCCTTCTTTCTTTCCTTCTTTCCTTTTTTCTTTCCTTCTTTCTTTCCTTCTTTCCTTTTTTCTTTCCTTCTTTCTTTCCTTCTTTCCTTTTTTCTTTCCTTCTTTCTCTCCCTCTTTCTTCCTCTCTTTCTCTCTCTCTCTTTCTCGCTTTCTTTCTCTCTTGTTTCTTTCTTTCTCTCTCTCACTTTCTCTCTTCCTTTCTTTCCTCGCTTTTCTCTTCCCTCCCTTTCTTCTTCCCTTTTTCTCCCCGTCTTTCCTTTCCTCTCCGCACCTTTTGTGTGTCTCTCTCTTCCCACCCTCTCTCCCTCGTTTTCCCCTTTCCCCCTGCGGTATCCCTGTCCCCCCTGTCCCTGTCCCTGTCCCTGTCCCTGTCCCTGTCCCCCCTGTCCCTGTCCCTGTCCCTGTCCCTGTCCCTGTCCCTGTCCCCCCTGTCCCTGTCCCTGTCCCTGTCCCCCCTGTCCCTGTCCCTGTCCCTGTCCCTGTCCCGCCGGGATGACCCCGGGGTGCCGCTAGGGGATGCCCTGGCTCAACGCAGCGCCCGGCGCTGCCGCGGGCCCGCAGCCAATCAGCGCCGCCGGGGGCCGGCGGAGCGCGGGCTCGTAGCCAATCAGCGCCCCTCGGGGGCCGGTGTCCCAGTTCCTGCTCGCCGCCCATTGGTCGAGCCGGCGGGGGGCGGGGTCGGTGCCGTGCCGCGGCTCTCCCGGCCCTTCCTGCCCATCCCGGCTCCCGGAGCGCCGGGAACGGGGTTAAAAAACCCCCTAAACCCACCCAAATCGAGCGTACAAACTTGGCCCCCGCATCCTCAAAAATAACGATTAATAAATCCTTTCTGAGCGGCGCCGCTGGATGAGGCAGCTTTATTCCCGGGGGGAGTTCCCCCCCCCCGGTCCTGCACCTGCCGGCACATCCCTGCTCCCGGGGGGGGGCTCCGAGCACGCTGGCATCCCTTGGGCTGTCCGCTGGAAAAGCCAACCCATCCCCTCCACTCGCCATCTCCCCGGGCTGGCGACTCCGCAGAGTTTCTGGGACAGCGGGAAAACTTAATTTCCCCCTTAAAAAAAAAAAAAAAAAAAAAAAAAAAAAAAAAAAAAAAGAAAAAAAAAAAAAAAAAAAAAAAAAAAAAAAAAAAAGGGGGAGGGTGGAGGGTAAGTGAACAGAAGTTTGTTGCCGGGGGGTTCCCGCGGGGGCAGCGCGGGGGCGGCCGGAGCGCCCGGCCGGTCCCCTCCTCAGGCTCCGCCTCTCCCGGGCTTATGACACTGGAACCTCCTTAAGTTGCGTCTCGCCACAGCTGTCTGTAAGCACTGAGCCGGCTGGCGCCATCCTGCTCCTTTCAGAAAGAATGCCTTCCCTGTAAAAAAAAAAAAAAAAAGAAAGAAAAAAAAAAAGAAAAAAAAAAGGGAGAGAGAAAGAGAGGGAGGAAAAAAAGTAGGGGAAAAAAATAAGGCGAGCGAGCACAATCTGATCTGACCAAGCACTTTCAGCTTCATCCCTCCTGGGTCACATACTGCTTCTCCACCAAGGTTTGTGCGGAATTTCTTTAGCAACTTGTCGCTTTTAAAATTTTCTCTTTTTCCTCCCTCTCCCCACCCTCCTTTTCTCCTCGTTCCTTCCTTTCATCCCCACTCTCTTCTCCCATCGTTTTACCCCCTCCTCGATTTCCCCCCTTCCCTCCCTTCTCTTTTCCCCCCTGTTCCCCCCTTTCTCGGTTGCATAATAATTAATGAGCAATCAAAGTGACTCTGGGCTGTGTAGCAGCGAATGGCACAAGTTCTCACCGGCTTAAGCCACTGGAGCTTCTCAGGTGCAAATGGAGCAAATAAAAAAATAAACAAACAACCGCGACGGAAAAAAAAAAAAAAAAAAAAAAAAAAAAAAAAAAAAAAAGAAAAGAAAAGCCAAAAGCCCCCCAATCCAAGGAAAAGTAAGAGCTGGGCGGCAGGAGCGCGGTGGGAGCTGCTGGGCTCCGCTCCGAGCAGGGAGAGAGCGAAAGAGAAAGAGGCGCTGGGAGAGGTGGGTCCAGGGCAGAGCAGGCGCTTCCCAGGGATGGCTGCCGAGGGATGGGATGGGTTTTCTCCTGCCTAAAAAGTCAGGTGCTAAAGTTCAGAACTTCTCAAGTACGTTTCTCTCCCTGCCTCTCTCTCTCTCCCCTCTCTCTGCTCCTTCCCTTTCCTCTTTCTCGTTACAGGTGATCAAAGAAGAGAAACATCAGCAACAGAGCGGAAGAAACGAGAGGATCTCGCTCCGTAGAGAATTTTTTCCCCGAGTTTTATTTGTTTTTCCCTTTTTTTTCTCCCTTTTTATTTTTTTTCCTTTTTTTTTTTTTTTTTTTTTTTTTTTTTTGGAATCGATCGTTTATCACCATAACCCCTACTCCCTCCACTTTAAACCAAACCTAACCAGAAACATCCCCAAACTCGCCGAGCACTTTTTCCCCGCCCTGCACAACTCCGGCAGCGTCTCTCCCGCTCCGGTCTCAAGCGCTCCGTGCCTTGCTGAGGAGGAGGAGGAGGAGGAAGAGCAGCGGCAGAGCAGCGAGCGCGGAAGATGGAGGTGTCCACGGACCAGCCGCGGTGGGTGAGCCACCACCACCCGGCCGTGCTCAATGGGCAGCACCCGGACTCGCATCACCCCTCGCTTGGCCATACCTACATGGACCCCACGCAGTATCCTCTCGCCGAGGAAGTGGATGTACTTTTTAATATCGACGGACAAGGCAACCCCGTCCCGCCGTATTACGGCAACTCCGTGAGAGCCACGGTGCAGAGATACCCCACGGCCCACCACGGTGAGTGTCCCGCTCCTGTCCCGCTCCTGTCCCGCTCCTGTCCCGCTCCTGTCCCGGTCCCGTCCCGGTGCCGGTAGCTCCGAGTTATCCGAGCCCCCCTCTGCTGTCGGGCAGACCCTCTCCTGCCGGCGGGGAAACTACGTCACGGGTGGATTTTGGGGTTGGCTTATTGGAAATAAATAAAAATTCAGGCTTCCTCCCTTTCTTTCTTTCACTTTCTTTTTTTTTTTTTTTTTTTT